>JABUQX010114814.1:20000-25000 GCA_015478945.1 Trachelipus rathkii
GACCTTAGAAACCTGTACTTTGACACACCAAGTTTCAAAATCTAACAAAGTTAAGGAAAACCTAAGTCAATGGCCGACATGACTTGGGTTTCCTGGCAGTTTAGATCTCCAAAACCGTCGAAAACGCTCTCACCAACCTTAGAAACCACTAATTTGACATCTCAAACTTCAAAATTCATCCATGTAATGGAAATCCCAAAATCAATGGCCGACGTGACTTGGATTTCACATTAGCTTATAAAGAATCGAGCCGTAAAAATCTTTTTCAGAGGATTCAACTTGTCTAAGACTCCCTAATGAGGGTGTCCGATTACTTTTTAGACATACTTGTTCGGCCCACCCTGGCACATCTACTCAATTATATATAATATACCTAACTTGTGAGTCCATCTAGAGTATATAGTCGCTATATGTTGTATACTAAGTTCACTTATATCTAATATTAGTATTAACTATACTATAACTCTATATATATGGATTATACTATTACCAGTATATATATATATACGATATATATAATATCTTAAGCTAAGTATATACTATATACTATTAGTTATATATACTAATATAGCTAGACCTATTTCAACTTGTAAGCGTGCCTTGTCAGAAAAAAAAAAAAAATATTGGCAGTATGGGAAAATCACATAATTTCAATTCTTATAAAATAGGAAACGTTAATTAATATTAGATTCATCCATTCGAGAGAGAGAGCAGAGAGAGAGGAGAAGCGAGAGACCGAGAGCGCAAGAAAGAGATAGTGAAGGACACGACGCGTGCAGGATCAGCGTGCATGTAGAGATAGTAGAATAGGACGACGAGAGAGAGAGAGAGAGAGAGAGAGAGAGAGAGAGAGAGATCGTCTAATATTTTTTGTAAAGGCAAATTTTTCCTTTAATTGTTACACATTTTTATATGAATCCTCCTAAAATATTTCACTAAATAATCCGTCTGAGTTTTCTTGTCATTCTATCTATCTATCTATCTATGCTATCTATTCGTAATCGCTATTCTAATTCATTTGTATCTATTATCAAATCTATTCTTCTATCTATCTATCTATCATATATTTATATCTATCTTATCAGTATCTATCGTATCATATCTATCCATAATATCTATCCTTATCTACTCCTATCTGCATGATTCTATCAATTCTGATCTATCTATCTATCTATCTACCTATCTATCTATCTATCTATCTATCCATAAATATCTATCTATCTATCTATCTATCTATCTATCTATCTTAGCAGATCAGTTATAGATTTGCAGCGTTTTCTCAACAGATGTTTAGTGCGTGCATGTAAAAAAAAAATCAAAAAAAAAAAAAAAAAAAAACTATGCCAATCTTCCTTTGATGTCGAATCCCTTTTGATCGAACCAGCAGAAGTCTTGTAAACATCTTGCGAAACCATGTTTTAATTTTTTCCTTTTCTTTTTTTGTAGTTTTAGGATCTACTTGGGGGGGGGCGGTATGGATATGGGCATGGATGGGAATGGGAGGGGCTGCGGGTGGGGGGGGGGGAGCCGTAGATTAATAGAAGCAATGGGGACACATTCTAATTCGAATTATACGTAGAGTGCTTATTTCCGATGTTTGTTTTTATAGCTCTATTTTCCGAATTATACATGGCTGAGACGAGGTGATAGTTGAGGCGAACTGAATATTACTCAAGTTTTTATTGATTTGCAGGATAAATGAAGAATGTATATGCATATATGAGTATACTTATAAGGTGACTTTATTAAGGTGCCAGGCTACAAGTGACATAGCAGACATATGGCTACTTAACTATTTTTGAACTTTTATGGATATATATATATATATATATATATATATATATATATATATATATATATATATATATATATATATATATATATATATATATATATATATATATATATATATAATATATATATATATATATATATATATATATGAAAAAAATATTAAGGCTAGACGTTTCTTTTATTCTTTATTTTGTTCTTGTTTTTTGTTTTTTTTGTTTTTTGTTAAAGCAATATTTTAATTTTTCTTCAACTCACTGGTCGGGGGTACGGTGTGAGTCGGTAGAATTATTAAAATCATTCATTTAGGTTTGCTGCTGTGATGCTAAATTCCCTGCTTTTTACCGTTAAATGGTGTTAAGGGCCTCTGGTAGCACTCATACCGTAAAGGGCCACTGCTGGCACTCATATTGATCGTTCCTTTGATGTTTAAAAGAATTCCACTCAAAAATTTGTGCCCGCTGGAAAATCTGTAGATTCTAAGATTTACTTTGATGTAATGCTGAAACTGTATCAGGTTGGTTATCAGAAGGCACTGTTCCTAACTCTGGCGAAACGTGGATAGACTGTATCTGGTTGGCTGTGAGAAGGCATTGCCACTAACTTTGACGAAACACAGATACTGTATCAGGCTGGTTGTCAGAAGGCACTGTCCCTAACTCTAGTGAAACGCGGAGAGACAGTATCTGTCGCCAACTCTGTCTCAAGACGGAGGCTGTATCTGGCTGATTGTCAGAAGACACTATATCTGCCTCCGAGGCAACGCGGAAACTGTATCAGGCTGATTGTGAGAAGGAACAGTCCCTAACTCTTGTGAAAAACGAAAACTTTATCAGTCTGGCTGAAAAGTGGCACTGTCCTTGATTCTCAAGGAACACGGAGATTTTATTTATCAGTTTGACTGTGAGAAGGCACTGCCCGTAACCCTGGCACATCAAAATGAAAGCTCCTCCACCTTGAAAATGTTTCCCCTTACACTACAAAAATGCTCAAACGAAATATTAACCAAAAGGCTGTTTACTCTTTTGCTGCTTAATTAAAGAGGAGAGAGAAATGGCTGTTAACTATACATGCAAAGCAGAAAAGGTTTTCTTAAAATTTTGGCAGCTTGCCACTGATAAAAGCTGAATAGTTTTTCATATCATCGGTATTAACACTATTTATTAATATATATATATATATATATAATATATATATATATATATATATATATATATATATATATATATATATATATATATATATATATATATATATATATATATATATATAATATATATATATGAAGGTTGTTAAATTCAGGTGCTAATCCCAAAGGTTAATGCCAAGATAATTATTTTAATCAAGTTTAGAAATATACCGTCAAAGTATAGGTCCCAAAGTATACCCTAGAGAAATCCTTATTTATTTCAATGCATCTTTTTTCATTTGCAAAACAGTGAATAAAACTTGATTTTATTCTTCATTTTTATTCACATTTATTCACCTATTCATTCTAAAATTCTATGGAATACTTAAAATAATATATATAGTATATATATATATATATACTATATATATATATTATATATATATATATTATATATATATATATATGACTATATATATATAGTATATATTATATATATTATATATATACTATATATATTTGCAAGACCGTAGCCAGGGGGGGGGGGGTTATGGGGTCTGAACCAACCCGCACCTCGAAAATATTTATTCCATCAAAAAAAATTATCACTTGAGCTGTAATTTTAATTTATAATATTAATAATAATAATAAGAATAATAACAATATTAATAATAATAATAATAATAATAATAATTAATAATAATAATAATAATAATAATAATAATAATAATAATAATAATAATAATAATAGAAGCAATTTAAGAGTATATTTTAATAAAAATTAGGAAATATATTTATGGTTCCTGAAGATTTTTTAGGATCTATAGAAGAGGAAATACTTGGAAGTTTGAAATTAGGGTTGGCCGACGCACCAGGTGCGGTGTGTTGCGGTGCGTGGTGCGCAAATTCTTTTGCGGTGCGGTGCGGTGGGGTTCGGTGCGGTGCGGTGCGGTGCGCCAGATAAATCTAGTGTAACAGTGCGGTGTAATTTTTAAAATATAGAAGTGTGGTGCGATGCGTGGTGCGGAGCGCGGTGTGCATTAAAACATAAAGGTGCGGTGTGGTCCGACAAAAATGACTTTTGGTGCGTTGCAGTGCGTTGCGGTGCGGTGCCCAAAATTCCGGTGTTCGGCCAACCCTATTTGAAATAAATAGTGAGAATCTGATTGCACAACGATATAATGGCACAGAATCGATGCAAAAAAAGATTTAGAGTTGCTCAAGCTGTTGATAATATAAATCGGCATTGTATGTTTATTCTTTTCTGGTCACATTCTGGGGCTAGCCCAAATTGTCAAGAGAAAAAATGGTCGAAAATGGTCGACAAGATATAAAAAAAATATTCCCGTACAGCTCGCCGCAGTCGTTAGGTTAGGTTAAGTTAAATTTCTGCTTTCTTTTGAATAAAGAAAGGAGAATGTCGCGTGTAAGAATCAATGCAAAATTGAAAAGACGTAAAACAATTGCAATTCATTTTTTTAAATTTTTAAACCAGTTAGAGAGGAATTTCGCGAGTCATAGATTAATACTTAAAAACTAATACTAATAAAACTAGTAATACTAATACTGAATAATACTAGAAAGTAAAGTGATTCCATAGAAATTTATTAATAAATTTTACGAAATGTATTAATAAATTTGATATATGCAGTTCCATTTGGATTGTATTTTAAGGATTTGTAATGGGTCATCTCTCTCTCTCTCTCTCTCTCTCTCTCTTCCTGCTCGTCTCTCTCTCGTCTCTCTCTCTCTCTCACACCACACACACACACACACACACACACCACACACACACACACTTTTGCTTGAGAGCAATAGAATATATATATATATATATATATATATATATATATAATATATATTACATATATATATAGTATATATATATATATATATATATATAATATTATATATAATATATATATATATATTTATATTGAATTGTATCATGTTATTCTTAATTACATTTTTATTCAATTTAAGGATATATATACTGTAATAATTGCAATGATTATTTTATTACATTTTATTCAAGTAAGGATATATATAATATATATATATATATATATCTCCTCTACTC
>JABUQX010114814.1:30000-32462 GCA_015478945.1 Trachelipus rathkii
TTGTAAAACAGACCCTTAAAGCCTGACCATTAGAAGATAATTTTGAGCCAATAATTTGACTATCCATATGGCCCAACAAAAATAAACGGTCAGCTTGTCTCGTTTCCATGTTTGCAGAACAAAAATGCCACCTTATACAATGTAGTCAATAGAAAACTGAAGTAGACACTGAAGTTTGCGACTCATAAGTGCAGCAATAACCCTACAAAGCTGACTCAATGACTCAGTCACATCGACTCTTTGTGATTACTTCGACTCTCAACGGAAGCTTTAGTGAACGACTGAACGGGATGTTTTACATTATTATTATTATTATTATTATTATTATTATTATTATTATTATTATTATTATTATTATTATTATTATTATTATTATTATTATTATTATTATTAGTTATTATTATTATTATTATTATTATTATTATTATTATTATTATTATTATTATTATTATTTTTATTATTATTATTATTATTATTATTATTATTATTATTATTATTTACAACAGGGTTATTGATTAGGGTATAATTTTATATTTTCAGAAAGAAAACGATAATAATAATAGTTTAGATATTATTATTATTATTATTATTATTATTTTATTATTATTATTGAACGATTGAGTATTTCCTAAAAATAAAAAGGTAAGCAATAAGTTATTGAGTAGGGAACGACTACCATACATTATTTATTATATATATATACGTCTCCCGATGAGTATTTGCCTGAAAATAAAAAGGTAAGCAATAAGTTATTGAGTAAGGAACGATACCATACATTCACATGCTAGATAATGCTGCAAATATTCACGTGCGATGCGCCTCCATTAAATGTTGACTTATTGGGGCAAGATTTCACACATTTATTACGTTAGCCATTTCTAACAATATTACGGGGTGTCCCGTTTAAAATTCAGAACTTTAAAATATGAACTATATATATAATATTATATATATATATATATTATATATATATATATATATATATAATATATATATATATATATATATATATATAGTATATATATATATATATTATAATATATTTTGCTAGATAATATGTCTACATATATATTTATATATATATATATATATATATATATTATATTTATTATATATATATATATATATCCTCTGTTGTGCTGCAACCTACCAGAATTAGATGAATTCTCAGCCAGGTCAAAAGTCCAAAGGCTGACAGGCCCAATAAAAAGACGTTTTGAAAGAAGCCTAGTATCAATTGTTGTCAGGGAAAATGAAATTGATGATCAAATTGTCGACATTTGTTGAAAAAAAAAATCTGGTTATTTAGAGTTTCTCTAACGAATCCGAACAAAACTTAACTCAACCTAACCTAACCTAACCCTAACCTAACCTAAGCCTAACCTAACCTAACAACCTAACCTAAACGTAACCTATCCTAACCTAACATAACCTGACCTAACCTAAACCTTAACATAACACCTAACTTATCTAACCTAACCTAACCTAACTAGGCCTAACTTAAAACTTAACTTAACTTAATTTAACCTTACTTAACTTAACTTAACTTAACTTTTTAACTTAACTAACTTAACCTTAACTAACTTAACCTAACCGCTAACCTAACCTAACCTAACTAACTAACTAACCTCACCTACATCTACCCTAAACCTAACAACTTAAACTTAAACTAACCAAATCTAACCTAACCTAACCTAACCTAACCTAACCTAACCTAACCTAACCTAACTTAACTTAACTTAACTTAACTTAAAGCTTAAACTTAACTTAACTAACTCACTCACTCAACTCAACTCAACTCACTCAACTCAACTCAACTCAACCTCACTCAATCCAACTCAACCAAACTTAATCACTTAACTCACTTAACTGCAATTAACATCAAACTTAAACTCAACCTAACTCAACTTAACTCAACTTAACTCAACTTAACTTAACTCAACTCAACTCAATCAACTCAACCTCAGACTCACTATTATATTAATTTCACTCAACTTAACTTAACTTAACTTAACTTAACTTAACTAACTTAACTTAGCTTCAACTTAACTTAACTTAACTTAACTTAACTTAACGCTTGCGGCGTGCTGACTGGAATTTTTTTTGATGGCGTGTCTACCATTTTCCTGTTGGCCATTGGGCTAGTCCTCGTTGAAAGTTGTGCCTAGCAAAAAGATAGTTAGTGGGGAAAATAGATAAAGGAACATGTGGTTCCAGACTTTACCAGAGAAAGTCCAATTTAAGATTGAGCATAGCTGTTAAGTATGAGGTTAAAGGGTTTTGGATAGAGAAAGATTGAGATGTGTGTTGAAAAGCGTGTCGTAACTAGTCATTCCCTCATTCCTCAATGGAGGACAATATCGCGACTTTAAGAGAGATAGAGAGAAGGGAGAGAAAGAGAGAAAAAGAAAAGGGGGAGGAGAGAGAGAGAGAGAGAGAGAGAGAGAGAGAGAGAGAGGCGG
>JABUQX010114815.1:0-19674 GCA_015478945.1 Trachelipus rathkii
CCCATCGTTTAAATTTAGTAATTAATGACCTAAATGCTGTTCCATAATTTCGAAACACAGTTGGAATTGTAAAGCAATTTATAAAATTTTTCCGTGAAAGTACGTCACGCAGAAATTTGGTAGAAAATATACCATTGTTATGCGAAACACGATTGTCTGCAAAGAATAAATCAATTAAGATATTTTTTGAACATTTTAGCCAAATAAAATTATCATTAAAAAATCTCTCATCTGATCCAGATGTAATGCAACCCATAAGAACTGCAGCATGTCAGCTTTCATCAGCAGCAGGAAGTCCTACATTTATCATATGTTTAATAATGATGACGAAATATAGTTCATATTTGGAGACCATATCAATTATTATTCAAACTAAAATAATAAATTTGAATGAGGTTCATTGTCAGATAAGAAAAGTTTTAAATATTTTAAAAACCGAAAGAAGTGAAAATAATGCACTCTTTTTAAAGGAATTTTTAAAAATCTAAGATTTTTTGTGAACATTTTTCATTACCACGTACAGTATCCAAAGGAATCCTAGCCTCAGGGACATCAAAAAGTTCTACTAAGAATTGCTTCAAAGTTTCACTATTTATGCCATATCTTGATTCTCTCATTTCATCTTTGAGTATCAAATTTTCGGAACACAATATAACATCTAACTTTCTTTGCATGTTGCACCCAGTTAGAATAAGAAAATTAAAAAAATCAGAATATTTAAAAAAAGTTGAATTCATTGTAACTGAATATAACATTGACGACCTATTTGGTGAAGCAGAACCTTGGTTTAATTTCTGGAAGTAATCAGATAGGGAACAAATAGATGAGAAAATGAGTTACAGCACATTACTACAAAATCATTGCACATTTTTCCCAGCAGTTGCATAAACTATATAAGTACTTTGCACACTTCCACCAACTACTTTACAATTGAAAGGTCGTTTAGTGCCTTACGACGTGTGAAAGCGTGAATAAGGTCAACTATTTCCAACGAAAAATTAAATGGGCTATGTTTACTAAGCATTCACGGGGAAAAGTTTCAACGTCAAAATATCAATTGATAGAAGATATTATAACTAATTTTGTGAAAGAAAAAAGAAACACTAAGTTCTTACTTTCAAGCTAAAGGAAATACTGTTTAATAATATAAGACTCTTACTAGTTATACTCGTTTTGAAATAAAACATTTCGTAAATTATGAAATATTTGTAAATATTATGATTATGTATATGGATTATCATTTTTTATTATTCAAAATTTTGAATAACACTGATACTATTATATATATATATATATATATATATATATATATAGAGTATATATATATATATATATATATATATATATATATATATATATATATATATATATATATATATATATATATATATATATATATATATATATATATATATATATATATATATATATATTGCCCCCCCCTAAATCTTGCTATAACCAAGCTCCATGTATATATATATATAGCATATATATAGTAAAGTATATATATATGAGAGTATATATATATATATATATATATATATATATATATATAAATTTTAATCTAACTGTATATATATATATATATATATATATATATATATATATATATCAAGACATCCTTGCTACTGATAAGGAAAAGTTTTGGGAAGTTGTATTTGATCATATGTTTTCCAAACATACAGTATGTTTCTGTTAATTATTAAAGGAAGAAACTTGTCCTAATAAATTTTAATAAATTAGTAACTGGTAACTCGTGTGCTTAAGTACTATGGTGATATTTGTCCTACCAGTCAAGGTCGTAAGGTTTGTGAAGGAAGTTAGTGGCATCGTTTTCTTTCAGGAAATAAAATATCTACACTAAAGTTTATATAAAGTTATATTTTTCGTGCTCTAAACAAATTAGTTTTTTTTTTAATAGGTAGTATTCGCTTACATAAATTTTTTGCTAAATATTGTTAATCATACATGTATTTTTTTGACTGAAAATGAATTGCATCACAGTGGGTGTATCAGGGATAAATTTACCGTTAACAATCTGGGAAATTTATGACAAAACAGAATCTCTCTCTCTCTCTCTCTCTCTCTCTCTCTCTATATATATATATATATATATATATATATATATATATATATATATATATATATATATATATATATATATATATATATATATATATATATATTTTTTTATTATCTATATATATATATATATATATATATATATATCCTTATAAGTTTCATGGTGCAGATAATTTTTTTTAATATATTGTTATTATATGATACTAACAATAAATTTCAGTGTGAATAAACAGGATCAAAATATTTTAAATACAAAAAAAACAAAAATGTAATTATTTAATAATATCGCACTTTTTTTACGCATCGTACACTTGACATCGCCCGGGACTCAGCGACGTTTCGGGATATTTTCTGTAGTGCAAAAATCTTACCCGCAAACAAAGTATATCCATATAGGTTAGGTCGAAATTTTCTGCATCGTCGATCCATATAGGTTAGGTTGAGGTTTACTGCCCTCTAAGTTCAGGTTATGATATATTTTGTTATGTATATATAGAATCTAAATATGAAAAAAAAAAAAACCGATACGAACGTATTTTACCCACAAACATTATTTTTTACGTTACTTTAAATTCTTTCACGCACTAGCACTAAAATCACGTTTTCTATCTCATGCAAAATGAGCGTTTTTGCTTACTTCGTTATTAATTTTTCTAATATTTTCATATTTCTTATCTTTCTTGTTCTTGTTCACATCTTAATTAATTGCTAGATTTATATACTATATATATATATATATATATATATATATATATATATATATATATATATATATATATATATATATATATATATATATATATATATATATATATATATATATATATATATATATATATATATATATATATATAAAGTTAAAAAAAAACTTATATGCACTTTGTAACTTATAAGAACATATATATATATATATATATATATATATATATATAGTATATTTATATATATATATATATATATATATATATATATATATATATATATATATATATATATATATATATATATATATATATATCCTTTTTCTTTTAAAGTCTCCCGCAGGAAAGACCCCCGCCTACGGAGAGAAAACGTTTCTGGCATTACGGTGCTGCTAACGGCTCAGACTTGCAGTCGTACTTCTCTGATATCCCATGGAATGACTACCGCTTCTGTATATAGTAGGGTTCTCTCGGAGTGTGCTGAGGTCATTACTTAGGTGGTTCCCCCTGGCATGGAGGGCGAATATTCTATATTCTTTCCCTTGAACTAAACCTAACAAACCATTTTTTAACCCTGCTTGTTCTCGTGCTTTCCTCCAGAGGGACCAGGGTTGTGGAGTCGGTTCAAAAAATTTCCGACTCCGACCCGACCTCTTTCAAAATTACCGACTCCGACTCCGACTCAACTCTTTTGAAATTACCGACTCTTGAAACACTGACCTGACTCCACCTCCTTCAAAATGTACTGACCCAGACCCACTTCAAAACTACCGACTCCCCGACTCCGCGACTCCGACTCCACAACCCTGATAGGGACGCCACCTTCAGGAATTTCCGTTGTTTTTCAAACTCCAAAAATTCCCCGCAGATTATATTTCATCCCGGGGAATCGTGCAAAATCTTTTCTCCGTGACACTAAAAAATCTTCTCCGTATAAAAGGCAATAATTATCTTTCTGGTTCATCCTCCTCCTCCTCCACCTCCTCCTCCTCTCGTCCTTTCTGTTAACCCAAACTTTGCTTCTTCCTCTTTCCCTCCTCTTGCTTCCTCAGACTTCACAACTGCAGTTTTGCTTTATGCTAAGGTTGAAGTTTTCGTTCAAACCTTTTCCTGTAATTCCACCTTGGAAGATTCCGGTGCTAATTCCCCCCTCCTCCTCCGCCCCCCCCACCCTTCCGCTTATTTATACCTAACATTGTAATATCTTCTAAAGACGTTATTTCCGCTCTCTCTGAGCTACACTAAGAAGGGGTACGGTCCTGATGTGCATTCCTCCTCTCCTGTGGTTCTCAAAAACTTGTGCTTTCGAGTTTGGACCCTACCTTGGTGTAAACTATTTCGTCTCTGTTTATTTTCCTAGACTTTCCCTTCCTGTTGGAAACATGCAAAACATTCAGCCTGTGCCGAACAAAAGAGGGACCCTCTGGGACCCTCTAAACCCTCAAACTATATACCTATCGCTTCAACCTCCGTTCTTTCTAAAGTTTTTGAATCTATCCTCAGCAGGAATATTTGGGAACATCTCAAGTCTTCAAATCTTATCTCTGATCGCCAGTATGTTATGAGAGAGAGAGAGAGAGAGAGAGAGAGAGAGAGAGAGAGAGAGAGAGAGAGAGAGAGAGAGAGAGAGATCTGAATTCTTCAAATCTTAT
Organism: Trachelipus rathkii; assembly: GCA_015478945.1. NCBI lineage: Eukaryota > Metazoa > Arthropoda > Malacostraca > Isopoda > Trachelipodidae > Trachelipus > Trachelipus rathkii. The sequence continues at coordinate 4,436 of JABUQX010114815.1, forward strand.
CTCTGATATCTAGTATATTTTTAAAAAAAAAAACTTCTAATGGCCATCATCTTTCCCTTTTCTCCGATTCTTAGTCATCATCCCTTCGACATTTCGGTGAATCTTTTGCTATGGCGTTAGACATATCGAAAGTTATCGATGAAGTCGGTCACATGGCTTTGATTTGTTAACTTTCCTCTTTCCGTATATATCGTCTCTGTGTGACTTTCTCAATGAGTTCCTCGTCTCTGGTTGATCTATAGCAGCGGTTGTAGACGACCACCGTTCATCATTTAAATCTATAAATAGTGGTGTTCCACAGGGTTCTGTCCTATCCCCAACTCGTTTTCTACTGTTCATTTTAATGAGCTCTCATGACTTCTTTAGCTATCTATTTATATGCCTACGACTTCACTCTTCATTACTCATTTATTTTGAAAGATGACCAACCCAACAGCAGGTGGCTCACGGTACGGAAGGAGTCAAGGAGCAAATAACCTTTGACCTTTCTCAAATTTCTAATTGGGGCATTGAGAACATGGCTGTCTTCAATGCCTCAAAAACTCAGTTCCTTCATCTACTCTCGACATACTCTCTCTCTCTCTCTCTCTCTCTCTCTCTCTCTCTCTCTCTCTCTCTCTCTCTCTCTCACACACACACACACACACCCACCCACACACACACACTATCATCACATTAAATATCATCATCATCAATATTCTCCTCATTTATCACTCTGCAACGGACACTGCTCTCTGAACTCTCTCTCTCTGCGCTTGCCTCCTCCATCGAGAAGGGCTCTGCGACACGCCTTGTTACAATGTCATTCATTGTCAACTCTGAACCCCAGCCTTTACCGCACTCCTGGCCTTCTTTCTTTCATGTACTCCACCACAAACCTAGAACACATTTCCCTCATCTATTTCCCATCTATCTTTGACTTGTACACTTTCAAACGTAGTGTATCGGGGCATGTCAACTTGAACTGGATCTGGGTTTAGTTTTCACCTGGTGGTATATATATATAGTATATATATGATATATATATATAGTATATATATATATATATATATATATATATATATATATATATATATATATATATATATATATATATATATATATATATATATATATATATATATATATATATATATATATATATATATATATGAGTTGCCGACGACTCAGGTAAAAAGGTAATAATAATATCAGCGTCGTCCCTTGTAAAGTGAGAATAAGACATTGAATTATAGAGGCGAAATAATAAAAAAAAAAAAAAAAAGACTGTGCGTGGTGCTGTGAGGTAATAACTCGCTGATAGTATTATCAGCTTCTCAAGTAAGTCAACACGCAAGCCCACTAGCCAAATCAGATAAATCGTTAGAGAACAACAAGATATTAATTTCTCAAACAACACTCCAAGCCAAAACGCCCAAGACACTGCAAAATGTTGATATAATATATGAATAGTCTAATAAAAATAAAAATATTAAATAGTTTCCTAAATAAAGATAAAATTTCTGAAGAAATGATAAAATATGAAACAGCCAAGCATGTTTCTATAAGAAGTTTTATATTTGTATAATCAAAGAGTATCAGTCATTTTTGCCAAGCTAAAATTTATCATACTTATGCCTAGTCTGATGCAAACAAAAACTGTTTTTTTAATGTACTTTTTCCTTTGATTTTTGTTAAACAAATTAAAATAAAATTTTTTAACACAAGAAAGAAATAAATTGCTAATTTTAGCAATTATAAGAACTCTAACAATATTAACAATTAAATATCGTCTTATCGCTTTAGCTTCTGCTTTTCTCAAAAATTTAGAAGTAAAATCCTCATAAATCTTTGATAAATTTTAGATGTTAGCAAACGGAATGTAAATAAACCAATTTTTGCAGCTGTCATTTGTATATCTGTGTTATTAAATTTTATAACAGAGTTTTACATTTTTTTAAAATAAATGTGTTAGAATATTTTGTGGTTATAATTTTTATTTATTTATTTATTATTATTATTATTATTTTTAGGAGTGGGGTAATTAAACTAAATATACTCTATTCGCAGGCTGTATAAGTATATATCACTATAATTAAGATTTAATCTTATTAAAAAACAATATCGAATATGAACGTTATTAAAAAAATATATATATTGCGATTAATAGGCTTTACAATTAATTAAATTTGTGTTTGGCAGCTTAGAATTCTCTTGCAACAGGATATAAAGATCATGTATTTAATAATAATATTTTGACAATCCAACCGCCATGGTGAATTTGAATCAGCTGACTAAAAAATTTAATAATTTAAGGAAAAAAAAATCGATATCCCGTTTGTTCTATTGTTCAAATCATAAAATGGTATTAAAAAAAAGTATAAAAAGAAAACTTATGAAAATGACGCGCATCTAAATTGTAAGGAATATTGTGGACAAAAAGAAATCAGCTTATATCTCAACAAAATGAATTTTTTTTTACATTATTGAATGTTTTTGACGTTTTAAAGCAGGGGTGTCCAACCGTGGCTCATACGGGTCACACGGCACTTTGGATCAATTCGCGTGGTGCATCTAATTTTCTTGATAAAATATTTGCTATGAGTTAATAAAATAAAGCAACTTCCCAGTTATTTTACGCCTTGTCATTGAATCCCATCGAGAAAGGTTCCTGGGTTTAAGCGGGCATAGGCAGATACCACTTGTAGGTCACACCAGTCTCGGATGCTGGGTATTTATTCCATTATTAACAAAGCATGTCACTAGTGTACTCACTTACGACAGAGTGAGACCAAGCTAAGCGTGTTTGTGTGTAAAGAGAGAGAATAGCTCACATTCTCCCACCCCTATCAGCCTCGAACCGTGGCCCTCTCACTTGCTAGGCTATTACCCTAACACTGAGGTACGAAGCGCTCTTTGCTAGTTAATATTTTTAATAAAATAAAATTATATCCTTTTTATAAAAATTTAATTTGCTCATGTCCATTATCCCTGTCCCATGAAGCTGAAGTCAATTTTCCATAGTTACGTTATCGAACAAAATGTAGAACGGCGCGCGCATAGTGACAAGAGTTTGAACTATTTTCATATATATATTTATATAACATGTAGTTTTGTTGTTTATTGAAACGATGAAAAGTGAAATAAATTATATAATAAAATAAGTTTCGTTACGTTAAGTAAGGTTATGTTATGTTAAGTAAGTTTATTTAAAGTTACATTAGGTAACATAGATTTAAACTTTTTCTAAAAATATTTTTAAAGGTGTGAAGCTCTTTTATTACAACACAGATTTATTTTGACTGAATGCAGTTTTATTTTGATTTTTGTTAAATGTGTTCGGATTCATGCAATCTATAGCGATATGGATATGGACAGGAATAAAAGACATGATCCGTTTAGTTAAATTTATCATCAAATAATTATTATTTTATTAGGGCATTCAGAATACACGCTTTTTAAAAATAAAATCTGTTTGCAAAACAGTTTTTGCTGCATAAATATTCAGAGTACGGCCATTACGGCCAGACTTACTGCCATTGCGATGCTCTGCTTTAATTAGTCACTCGGATTCTCCTGGTCTCTATACCAGTTCTGACTTCTGAGTTGGACGCTAGGGACCAGCCGAGACGGATGGCCGGTTAAAGCATTAATAATAATTTTCGTTCGTTACTCCAATAGTAAATTTTAGTTACCAATGATAGACGACTGTTACATCCATAACAATCTTCCAAACTTGATTAGAAAAAAAAACCTGCACACAGGTAACTTATTTAATCATTGGCAATAATAATATACAATAACATGAACATGGGTATGATATTTTTTACAAAAACATGAACATGGGTATGATTTTGTTTTATTAGGCAATAAAGAAATCCACTTCTTGAATATATATATTTCGAGATTTATTAACCCTTAATATACTTTCAGGTTTGTAACTTTACGAAAATAATGGCGGCCATTGAAAAAAATGATCTAATGGAGGAATTTTTATGTGGCATTTGTTGCAAACTATATGGAAGTGAAGTTACACCCGAAATATTGCTCTGCGGACATACATACTGTCGACAGTGTATTCTTCAGCTTGAAACTACAACCAAATTATGCCCAACATGTCGTACTCCGATGTCTGGCGAGTTAAGTAGCATTAAAAACTTTTCTCATCTGAATATAGTCACGCAGTTAAAGGATGAATTTTTCAATGAAACTTGTGCAAAAGAACTAGAGAATATGAAGACAATTATTATTAACAACAAAGGAATTCTGACAAAATCTCGAGACAAGCAAAATAAACAGCTGAAGATTCTTGACACCCTTCTATCGAGAGTAAATAATTTATTGAAAAACCCTGAAAGCCCAGTAGGGAATGCACATTTGGAATCAATGAAAGATATAAAGACGACGTTGCTAACGATTCATAAGGAAAGGACACAGGAGACAAAATTTACTCCAAAAATATTTGCCGACCCTTCCAATGATCCATGTAGTTTTTTATTAAAGGTAAATTCATTACCGGTATGGTTTTTAGCTTAAAATATAGACTAAAAATTAATCCGTTTCCTATACATGGTACAATATTTATTTATTTTAATATCTCAACAATAAAATACAAAAAGAATCATCATCATATTATGAATCTAATAAAAGATATATTGAGTATCTTAGACTTACTTTGTAATATTGCAATAATATTGTGTCGAAAGACATCTATTTTGACTACTATGACAGTAAAATGTATTATACTAGTTTTTTTTTTCATATTTTTATACTGTACAATTGTATCTATATCTAGTGTTCTATTTATAAATACACAGATCTATAAAAAAGTCACATCTGGAGGGAATCTGCTCACTGTCCATCTTCCAAACTACGAGAGTGGATTTAAGTATGGCAAGATTTCGACATGGAGTAATAATCTGTATTTTCACTGTCTCACCTTAGATGATCCTGGAGATTGTCTCGAATTTATAAAGGTGATATATATATATATATATATATATATATAGTATATATAATATATATATATATATATATATATATATATATATATATATATATATATATATATATATATATATATATATATATATATATATATATATATATATATATATTCAAAGATATTTGTGCAATAAACGCAACAATTATTTATATAGAAGTTTAAAATGATCTCTTCTGGTGGTTTGAACTCTTACTTCTGAGATGTTTGTGCCTGAGAGGCTTTCTTCTGATTAACGATGAGCTGTGCTGAAACCCATACTCAAGAGGAGGAGGCGTGTCTTGACACCTAATCACCGATTTGTTCTGCCACACTCAACATACTGGTAGACCAGACATTATTTGGTATTCAAAGATATTTTGTGTAATAGCACAATTGCACAAATATCTTTTGAATACCAAATAAATGTCCAGATTAAAAATTACCCAGTGTTGTCCTTTGGGACCTGAGTGTGAGCGGGGAGTCCTGTCAGAGGTTAGGTGTCCAAGACACGCCTCACTCCTCTTGGGAAGCTGAGCGAGATAAAAGTGATGGGTTTCCTTTCCCCTTGTTGTATTAAGAGGTAACACTCTTTGAGTACCATCTCAAGGGTAAGGGTTCAAACCCACTTATTACCATTTCATATATATATATATATATATATATATATATATATATATATATATATATATATATATATATATATATATATATATATATATATATATATATATATATATATATATATATATATATATATATATATATATATATATATATATATATATATATATATATATATATATATATATATATAATTCCAGTTTGATGATTTGAAAATGGTAATAGCATCGAAGAAAATCAACACTAGCCACACATTTAGGCCATTTATGGAACTTTTAACTGGATCGAAAGTTGAACACCATATAACAATTACAGCCATGAACTCCATCCTTACGCCTCAATTTATTCGGCTTTGCACGGGGGAATCGGGGACTTCCTACGTGGGTGCCGAATATGAATATAAGAAGTCTGATCCTTGTATAGTTCTAAAGGGTTTTACTGATGAAACTGAGGGAACGTTTAGGGTTGTTGATTATTGCCCAGACACTTATGAGTTAATTACTGTGCCTCGGTTGAATCAGTATGTAATTTTAGGTAGTCGTAATGGCGGGTTTAAGATCTTCTATTCTTCTGAGAATTTATCGATAAAGGATTGTGTTGGAAGAGTTGAACATCCACATGATTTGCTTGCCAATGTTTATAAAAGTGGGAAAATTGTTGGATGTGGTATTTCTTTCAAGGTGTTTTAATAGGAAAAAAAATTCAACTAGTTTTTATTAGTTTTAATGATTATATTAGGGAAATTTAAATTTACGATTTTGGATTAATTTTCTAGTTCAATTGTTAAAGAAATATATTTTCGTTTGGTAATGATTTTTTATAATAAATTAAGATTTTCTTTTTTTGCTATTTTTTTTACTATTTTTAAGTTTTAGAAAGATCTTATTTCCTCAAAACTTTTCTCAAATCACTAGCATTGTTTTTATTTATTATATTTTTATTTTCTTTATTAAGTAATGCTAGACTAGGGATCTCTCCCTTCTGTCTAACTCTAGTCTTATGAGCTTCGGTATTTCAGCGAATCATTTGCTGTGATACTTTCGATGGAGCTTTAATGTCATCATAGAAATTAGTTTAGGATTCTCCTTCACAATTTGTAGATAGATTTCATTATTGATAGTTATTTTAAGTTATTTTTAACTTTAATTCCATTACACATCAGTTATCGGTGATGATTTTTGTTTTTATACAAATTTAGTTAAATATTTTGTACCTTTTGCCAATAAATTTATAACAGAAAATTTGTCATATTAACTACCTATTTTGTTTTATAATATTAAAAAGTTTTATAAAATATGCGACGGACGGACAATGCTCTCTCTCTCTCTCTCTCTCTCTCTCTCTCTCTCTCTCGCACACACACACACACACACACGCACACACACACACACACACACACACACACACACACACACACACACACACACACACACACACACACACACACACACACACACACACACACACACACACACACACACACACACACACACACACACACACACACACACACACACAGCTGAATACTGAAGAGTATGGCCCTAACTATCAAACTTGTGGTTCTTAAAGCTTGTGTCTCTGAGCTTACACCGTATCCTGGTAAAGTGTTTCGTCTCCGCCTTTACATTTCTACCTTTCCATCATGATTCAAACGTGCTGTCAATCAATCTGTGCAGAATAGGGAATTTCTCTCAACCTTCTAACTTAAACAATCGTAGCATCTCTTTAATCTTGGAAATTTTCTAAAGAATTTCTGGAAAGAATACATTGTTTTTATCACTAAATAATCATCTAAGAGGTTGGGGGGTTCTAAGGGGACATCACAACTTCTGCACTCAATTTCAGATGCTTGGTCTTATAGTGGAGGGAGGGGGAGGCGCTCGTCCTTGTATGGAGGAGTATGCGTTACACATCTAGAGTAGTTCCACTCATACAGCGCTTCTTGTTGTATGGGGAAATTTAGGTCATTTCATCTTATCAGCTAATCGAACTGCTGAATCACTCTCCTTACAATCGCTAATACAGCAAGCATGCCCTTCTGAATTCACTAGTCACATACTCTCCTTTGATGTGGGGTCCTTCAGCAAGTCTTTCCACTTATTCTTATTATTTCTCTGCCAAGCTCTCTAAACCCAGAATTAGCTGCTATGCTCAATCTTATATGTGCCCAACTGGTCAAGTTTGGGACACCCTTCATTCTTCTACTTTTCCTAATTTCCATTGACCTTCAAATGCCTTTATTGAACTATTGTCCAAAACATCGACATATAGTCTTATTTTTCCAAACGTAAACTAGCTGAGAACATTTTCTCATACTTGTCCAAATCGTCATGACCAAATAAATGATCGAAAACTATCTTTTGAACAAATCATAAACAAAATATTTTAATTATATCTACATATTATAAGGTGTCGACAATAGTTCCCGTCGTGGTTTGGGCTAGGCCCAGTTCGAGGGCTAAAACTATAGTTTTTAACAAATAGATATAATTAAAATTATATATCTATACTGTTGTTTTAATTTGCATCTATTTAAAAAGACGAATAAAGCCCAAATTACAAATAAAACGTTATAATTTAATGTCACATTTTGGCTAAACTTTATTAGACAATTTTGGCAAATTGGAGACCCTTTTAATATGCCTAGGTTTGATATATATATATATATATTATATACTAGATAATTATAATACTGTATATATATAGTATATATTATATATATTATAATATATATTATCATATATATATATATATATAATATCTATATTTATATATTATTATTATATATATATTTATATAGCAATATATAATATTATCAATAGGTTAGTTAATAACTTTTTAACTACTCGTGCCTCCTCGCTCTTCTCCTCTCTCTCTCTCTCTGCCTCCTCATCTCTCTGCTTCCTGTCTCGTCCTCTCTCTCTCCGTGGGTGTCCTATCTCTCGAGCGCTACGTCGCCCCAGCTACATCCACCAAAACTTGTTACTTGAGTTGAACGATGACAACTAATCTTCTCATTCATCTAATATGTCTTCCTCCTCCTCTCTCTCTCCCATCTCTCTCTCTCTCTCTCTATACTATATTGTGTATATACATAGGTATTATTATATTTATAATATATATATAATAATATAATATATATATTTAATATATATATATTATTTAATATATATTAATATTATATAATAATTAATATATCAGATATAATATAGTATTATAATATATATATATAATAAATATCTATAATATTAATATAATATAATATAATTAATAATTAAATTAATATATATAATATATAAGTATAATTATATATATAACATACAGTAAATACTATAGATACTTATATACAATATACTTGATAAGAGAATATTAGTATACTCTATATATTTATTTATTTATTTATTTATTTATTTGATATTCACTATACACAAAATACATTTTTATAAGATATTTTTAATAAACTCGTTCAATCATTGCTAATTAAGCCATATAATTTTTTTTATGGTAGTCGTTTGAAGTTAGAGTTATCTCTGTAAAAATAAGATTTGAAGAGATAAAAAGTTCTAAAAATATATTTAATTTTTTTTTTAATAATACAGAAATGTGCATTAAGAACAAAGTAAATGTATTTATTTTAAAATTTTTTATCTCATTAACTAAAAAAACAGAGTGTTTTATTTAGATTTCTTAGGATAGGAAATAAAAAAAAAAAAACTTGTAGAAAAAAATTATCAATATCCACGAATATGTCTTGTATAGCACTAACCGAATGTGTATAGAAATTTTGTTGCTCTCGACGGTCATGTATTTTGGAGAAGCCAGGCATACGACCACGGAGCTCGTTCTCTTTCTGTATATTATACTAAAATTTATTACAAAATAGGGTTTATTCAATGGGCGATGATGCTTACAACACTTTTTGTTTTAAAATTTATAACAAATCTTTCATTTGTATAATGTAATATATTCTTTTCAGATGACCTATTTATATTTTCAACAAAAAAAATAAGAGACTTTTATCATAACATTTTGCGAAAATGATCATTTTTAAGAATATCAGTCTCATTTCCTATAAGAATTAAAAAATAAATCGTAGCTAAGCCGAAGTAGCACGAAAGTATTACGAAGGAAGTCGCCTTTGATATAGTATAATATTATAATAACACTTAAAATATATTATATATTGTATATCTCATATATATCATATATAAATTATATATACCTATATACTATTATACTAATAAGGTATGAGAATTTACGTTATTATATACATACTCACTATATATAATATACACTATAGAGATATATTATAACTATAAGCTATCATAATTTATATATATATATAGTTATATATTATATATATATATACTAAGATACTATCTATATATTATCTATATTATATATATAATAATTATAAAATATATATTCAGAGCTTATAATAACTATATATATATATATTATATATATATATATATATCAGGTATAGATAATATATATATATTATATATACTTTAAATACATCTCTTAATATATGATAAAAGGATAATTATTATTATACTTAATATAATATAAATAATATATAATACAACTATAAATATTTAATAGTGATTATCTACATATATTTATAAATATATATATATATATATATTATTTTCAGTTAAAGTCGAAGCGAGAGAATTATGAAACTATATATATATATATATATACTATATGTAATGTTGTGAAATGTAGTTCAAATGTTGCATGTATGCATAATACTATATATTACTATATACTATATATAGTATACAAATTAAAAATATTATTTTATCATATTTTTATCAGTTATATCATGAAAGGATTCTATATACATGAGATAAGAAACTATAAGAACAAATTCACTCTTACAATGATTTGAGCTATAAGTAAACAAAGATACATATTTGAAAACTCTCTCTTACAATGTTTTGAGTAGTTAAAAAGCGTGAAAAACAGTGTTCCGTTATCTATTATTATTATTTATTATTATTATTATTATTATTATTATTATTATTATTATTATTATTATTTTTATTATTATTATTATTATTTTATTATTATTATTATTATTATTATTAATTATTATTATTATTATTATTATTATTATTATTATTATTATTATTATTATTATTATTATTATTATTATTATAACGCATGGCTGTGCAGTCGGTAAATCCTTTTGCCGGCTTCGATTCTGGCTCCGGTTCCGGAATATTAAAATTTTACAGCTCCGACTCCGGTCCTGCTTCGAATCCCTTTTATTTTATAGTAAATGTTTTTTTGATTGATTTTCATGGTTCCTTCGCTCGCCCAACCTCCACCCAAGACGCTTGTGGCTCCTGCAACTGTTTAACGTCTCTCTTCTCTTCTACATCTCTCTGCAAGGTCTTACTTAAGTCTCGTTATTTTCTCACATCTCTCATTCTCGTCGTTCAGATTATCTATCACTCTCTCTCTCTACTCTCATCCTCTTTTCTCTGATCTTCATCTCTTCTTTATTTCATTAATTTACTTAGTTCTCTCTCTCTCTCTCTCTATCTCTCTCTCTCTCTCTCTTCAACAAGGTTCTTTGATTTAATTTACTTAGAACTGTTTAACGAAGAAATATATATATGATATGAAGCGAAATACAATATAGTATATAGAAGCCCAAACCCTATAATAAATTTGTAACTTAAATATATTTAATAGTCTCTATACTATAATATAAATACATACTATAATAATAAATATATATATATATATTAATATTATTAACCTATATATATTCGCCTCTGGGGTTCAAACCGGCACCAACTCGGCGCAGAGAATCGAAATAATCCAAATCGTCTTAGAGGCACAACATGTTGTTGTTGTTGTTGTTGTCTGTCTTGATCAAGACATCAAAACCTTTTAAAAAATGGGCCGATGCTTGGAAGATATAAAAGCATCAAGCTTGGTAAAGCAAAATTTTTTATTAAATTTAACTATTTAGGATATTACTAATAAACATTAAATATAATTTTTCAAAATAAGATTTCATTTTTTGTAAATTGTCGAAAACAAGTTATGCTTATATGTTGTATAGAAAGATTAAGGTATCTGCATTAGAACATATATATCAAAGTAGTCCTGCTGGAACTGTCAGACGTTGTGGTGCCATAAATTTTGCTTCATTTGTCATTTTGTTTATTTTAATGTGAGGTGTTGCAGGTAGATTTCACGACGGTGTGTGTTATTATCTTCTTTTATAAATGTTTTCCTAGATTGTGGTAATTATAGACGTTTTTACAAGAATAGCGGAAACACCATCTTTACAGTGAGCCCCACCCACCATTGAGGCTTCTTCCTCCTAAGGTCAGGTTCCAACAATAGGGCTTTGTGATGCCTAGTGCGAGAAATCGAGATGAATGCCACAACAGGTGTCGCGTTGTGCCAAACATCAGTCCACTGTCCTACGCGATTTTGTATGGCTTCCTGGACTCTTCTCAACGTAGTGTGCTCAGGTTTTGGATCAACTTGGATTTGAGTTGCTGGTGTTCTCAAATATTTTATATAGAAGTTTCTCATACTGCCACTATTTTATCCGTCCTTCGTTCACTTCCTCCAGGACGGCCTATATAACACAAGGTTTCCCTAGTACGCAAAAGGTTGCCTGGGACTTCGGATCCGATCCCTTATTAGCTCGCCAGTCAGTGTGGTTGAGTACATCGTCCATATATACAGCATCGCGTATAGCCTTCCCCGCCTAACCGTCTGGATAGCCAGCAGTTTATTTTAATTTGGTGCCAGCCCGTGTATTCGGATGGCCGGACTCATGCTGGTACCATGAAGCCGCAAACACGTGACGCTGCTAACATATTCTTTAAAGTATCAAACCTTTCACCACACAGACCCCTCCGACCTCGACAACACAATATGTTATATATATATATATATTATATATAACATATTATAACCTATATATACATTATAATATTACCGTTACTGATAAATATTTCCCGATGTTTTTATTATCTTCCTTCCTCAACGTCTGCAAACCATTAACTCAAAAGTATGTTCTATTTTAAATTTCTAAGTTATGAATTTGGAGCCACTGAAGGCGTTACCCTTAACTCACCGTCTGAACGCATTCCCAGTACGACCATCTATGTAGAGGAATGGTGTTCTACTTTATCCTTGGTAAGGCGGTACACGATCGCAGAGTTCTGTAACTGTCAAGATTTTCAGTGTCCATATGGGTGATGTGACTGTTATGTTTCCATCCATACCGGATGACGTAGGAATTACTCTAAGGGGTAATACGGATTTTTTCGACGCAAACATATGCTAGAGATGACCGTTATAGATAATTGATTGTCTCATTTACAAGCGGTAAGAGCTCGAGTTGGCACATTTGGCAGACGTTTATATTGATTTTCAGGTTTTCCTTCCCTCTCAAACAGTACTATCATAACTGATTATATTTATAGCAAATAGTATATAATATAAAAATATTTAATATATATATATATTATAAATATATATTATATTATAATATATAATATATTCTTATATATTAATATATTATCTATATAATATATTAATATATAATATATATATTATATATATATATATAAATTATATAAGCAAATTATAATACAGGACAATGGGTGGTAGGTACTTATCACCATACTATATACTATAGTATAGTAGAAACATATAATGGTATATAATATATATAATGGTTCGTAGAGAAGAGGCAGGCAAGTCCTTCGACCGACCTGGAAGAAGTATTTCAATGTCAAATTTACAGATTCGACAAAGCTCACTTCCGATTTATTTTGACAATAAAATGTGAAAATAAATTTTTAAATAACTTTTTTCTATATAAACTGTTTTTAAACTAATTTAAATTGAAATATAGTTTTATATTGTTTGTATGTCAATATATGGAGTCGGCCTATACTGTTATTATATGGTATAGTATTATTCCTTGTAGTGGCCATTTGTCCAGTCTTTTTTAGTTACCTATAAGATTAAGTAATAATACTAGTTTGTTTGCTCATGTGTGTGTATTGGCCAACGATGTAGTTTTAAAGATAGAGGAAGGTACTGAAAGTGGTGCAATGCATGGAGTATGCATTGAAAATAATAGTGATGAGGTACGCAGTTCGTGGGATACAGTAGGCAGTGGCGTGGTATGTTCAGAGACCAGGAATTTGATCACAAGGTGCGTAAAATCATTTGCAGTTGGTCATCGCGCTGGTCAGCCTTATTCATTGCGGCATTTTATTTTTTTTTATTTATTTTTTTTTTGGCTATAAAGAGGTTTTTAACGTAGGAAGCATGTCACTTGTAGTTGAAATATTAGCTTCTTCTTCTTCTTCTTCCAATTAGTTTAACTTCTATAGTTGGCAAAATTTTTGAAGCTAGAATATTAACTCCGATGACTTTTTCGCGTCTGCTGTCTATACATAAACTTTTGAAAATCATGTTGGATTGCTTCAAGAATATCCCAACAAGATCGGTTTTTAGTATGAAATAGTTGATCATGCACTCTAAACACCATTTACATAGAAATTTTTTTCAATTAGTAAAAAGAAGATTATTTAGATAATTATACAATAATGACTTTTGATGTCATTTATTTAGATTTTCAAGAGGCATTCGTCGATACCGTCACTCATCAAAGATTATTGAAAAAGCTTACACGACGCTCAACTGGTAATAGCGAGGACAATCTTTTAAATGGATTGAAAAATTGTTATCATTGGACCGACGAACAACGAGTTGTTGTGAGAGTGGCTGAGTGCTCAGAGACTATATAGGGCTTGGTGTTAATTAGTGGTATGTAACAGCCCAGGGTCTATGTCCTTGTCCACAATACTTTTTATTTCAATATAGTAAAATGACATAGATGAGGAATATTGTTAAGCATATCATCGAAATTTGCTGAATGGAAAATCGTAAACTTGGAATGCCGCATAAATTGTGAAGAGAATAATAAAAGCATTATCGAATTCAACTCCAGAGGATTTGAAATTAGGATTTGTATAAAATTTGGTCAATATTTATCAAGCAAATGAAAATTTATATAAAACGATAAATGTATAAAAGTTATAAATACACTCACTTTTGGAAGTAGGAAAACAACGAATAATGGGGGAAAAAATTACAAAATAGATGACTCCGTTATCAAAGTTGTCAGTAAGTGACGAAAAGGATCTAAGGATATTAATTAATAAGGATTATACAGTGGAGGTACTGTATATTACTAGTAGTGATATATATATATCTATAATATAATATATATATTATATATATATATATAATATCTTATATATATATATATATATATATATATATATTGGCCAGCCTCCAGAAGAGCCAACAATCCATATCTCAAAAACTACAATAGCTACAGGAAAAGGAATAACATTGGTTGGAATACCTGGTAAAATTTAGTTGCGGAAATGTAAAAAAAAAAAAAAAATCATATCTCAAACTAACAATAGCTACAGGAAAAAGGATTACATTTTTGGAACCCTTGTAAAATTCTAGTTAGGAACTGTAAAATAAAATAATAAACACACATAAAAAATGGCTATTTCTTTTTTTTTTGGGAGCTCGAGCCGGCGGGGGGGACATACTTATATATTATTTGTTTAAAGGTATT
>JABUQX010114816.1:0-10261 GCA_015478945.1 Trachelipus rathkii
GAGTCGGCGCGGGGAGTTGTATGAGGAGGAGTGTAGGATTCATATATATATATTATATATATATAGTTATATATATACTATAGTATCGGTATATAGTTATATTAATTATGAGATATATCATTATAGTAGTATTAAGGCGTTATAAATGTTTTAATGTTCAATTATTTATCAGAAGTTATATACAAACGTGCATGGCCCATCGCAATAATTACACAGGATACATTCGTTATTTTGTGTGTTCATTATCATTCCTGTACCGAAATTTTGACGATTAAGGCTTTTATTCCTTTCTCTGTTTAAATTTCTAGGTCCTTTTCGTTGAAGGTTGCTTAAGACAGGGCGTGCAACTTCATCAGAGAATATCTAACATTTTATCGTATTCTTTCCAACTATCTCTGACTCTTACAGGCTTGGTACTTTTCCAATTTTTTTAATGATTTTTCCCCAGGTGAGCCGTCATTTTTCAGGCAAAATTCAATTATACATGTTGATAACGTTGGATTAACATTAGTATTTATGAAATTTGACATTTGAATATAACAGTGAAAGTTAAAAAATGCAACAATGTTTAGATATAAAAAGGTGAAATAATAATAATAATAATGATAATAATAATAAATATGATAATTAATGATGATAATAATAGATAATAATAATAATAATAATAATAATTAATAATAATAATAATTAATTAATAATAATAATAATAATAAATGAATGATTTAAAAGAGTATGATTAGGGACGCCACCGGACAATGCAGATTGCAGATATATCCTCGAAAATTGAAATGCAAAAATCAAAATCAATTCCCAGCTAGAGCAAGCTTTGATTGCAGGGTCTAATAAAAAAATTTTCAAAATTTCTTTCTTCTTGCTCTTTCAGGAGGCGTGTTCAAGGAATGGATTTGGCAATGTGTCCAAATAACGATTCAAAGGCTAAATTCGTAAAATTGTTTTTGAGTTGTCCACACATGCTGAGCATTGTGAACATTTGTTCCAGCAAGCAAACTATTCCTATCTTCGTCGTTGTAAGGGTAAATGATCTCAACTGGCGTTCGGACTAGTTTCAAAAATTAATGAATATAATATAGTATAGGTATCAGTAGTAGTAGATTATAGTAATATATATATATAGATATATGATATAATATTATATACGTATATATATTATATACTGAGTATACTAGGTATAGCTGATAGTATATATAGTAAATATATTATAGGTATATGTATGCTAATGTATAGTTGTATATATATATATTATATAGACATATATATATATATTTATATGATTATATGATATATTATTATTATTATTATTATTATTATTAATTATTTATTAGTTATTTAATTATTATTATTATTATTTATTATTATGTATTATTAATGTGATTATTATGTATTTACTGGGCGCTTCCTCAAATGTAAAATTTTTCAGATCCAAGAATACGGATGTAAGTGCGGATGTTTGATGCTTCACAACTATGGATGTGAATGGTTGTTGCAATCCTAGTGTCAAGGGCTATGATATAATTAATTAATTTGTTAGGGTACCGAACGGCTCAATCTCATGAATGGGGTGGGGGAGGGGGGGTTCATTACCTACCACAGTAGGTTCTTGATTCAGGGGAAATTGAGTTACGTGTATTTCCTAACCAAGTGGGATTAAGGAGCGGCAGATTATTTTATTGTCGTTGATAGCGAAGCATAACTTCGCTCAAACAGTGTTTCAAATTTTAGGCCACCGTGTCCGTCGCGGTTTCGAATCGCAAAAATGGGGTGGAAGCCTTTCTTTGCTTGAAGCATCTAGAGAGAGAAATTGGTAATTTTTGTATGTTATAGATGAGGAGGCTGTTCTTGTTGTACTGGTTTCTGGCTATGGTTTGTTTAGGATATGGTGAGTTATTGAGATTAGTGTATATTCCACTCAGTGCCGGTAAAACTGCGAAATAAGATTTTAAAGAAAATCATTTAATGACAGCAATTTTTTCAACTCCCGCGAGAGGAAAAGTGCCATTCTAAAGTGGAATGAACGAATGGCGTTCAGGTTGGATTTTCGGTTCATAATAGTATTTATTAAGTATATATATAGTATATATATATAGTATATAATATTGTATAGTAATAGTTGATATATTATAGTAGTAATATAACTTCATATATGATACTGTATATATAGTATATATATAGTATAATAGTATATATATATATAAGTCATTATTTATATATTATAGTTATTATAGTAATTATATAATATATGATTATACGGTAAAAGTTACTTAACGCCCACAGCGAGACGGGAACTCGTCAAAAAAAAATTGCAGCAGGTAGCCTCTACATAGACTACATAAATATAAAGACGTTTTCAGGGTCGAAATGAAAAAAAAAAAAATAAATTATAAAAAAATAAAATCCATGATTCTCAAAAACTACATAGCTACATGCGAAAAGGAATCACATTTATTGCAACGTTTCTTACATTTTGACATAGGAAAATGTAATTAAAGAGTACCGCGCGAAGGGTATACGCGCACGCGATAGCGAGGAGTCGGGGTCCTCTGCGGCCTTCGCGGGGAACTATCGGGGTCGGGACTAGTTTCCCCCCCGCATCGGGGAGGGTCTCGCGGAACGTCCCGACTCTTTGGTATTTGCGGGGTGTCGCGGGGGTTCCTCCGCCCCTCCTACGGGGTATGGAAATAGACGTTGCCCCCCCTGTGTTCCCCGTCGGGCCTCGAGGCGCCCCTATGTTGCCGTGTAATACCTTTACAAATAATTATAATTATAATGTTCCCACTAGAACAGGTAAAAAAAGAAAAAAAAAAAGAAAAAAAAAAAAAAAAAAAGAAAAAAAATTCATTTCGACCCCAGAACATCTATTTATGGTAGTCATAGATGCTACGTTGTGAAAAAATTTTTTGATCCGAGCTCCCGTTCCGTGTTGTGGGCGTTAAAGATAACTTTGTCCATTATATATATATAGATAGTGTAATTTTTATTTACCCGGTTGGTTGCAAGGGCAAAATGCTTGATTTAAGAGCATGTAGTTTTTGACACTCTATGGGAGTAATCTTATTTTTAAAAAAATATAAAAAGTGACAAAAGAAATCAATAAAATGTTTCCCCATGAGGCTTACGTTTGGTGAGGAAAAAGAATGACGATAACTTTTCCGCTTCTGGTAGACCACGGCTCGTTCAGTCGTCCACATGTAAAATGTATCAGAACGCACTCAGTGAAGGAACTATAACTGTGATCAATGTTCTGTAACTATTGGTTCGTGGTTTGCAGAAGACGATGGCTTGGAGCGAAATCCGTATTTTTCACAATGCTGGTCCCTTGTTGTTTTTTTCAAGGTACGTAATTTTAAATCTAGAAAATCAATACTTTTATTAGAGAAACGCGTGTACGGACCGCCAGGACCACACACACTACAATACACACACACAGTAAAAGACGGTTATGTAAAAACCTTAAACATATGGATATCTGTAGGACAATCCAAAGCACACACTCTAGTTAGGCCACGTACAAGACAGCTCACTCACAGTACAGAACATATATAGTACAGTAATACATCAGTAGGTTATGCATATATGTAGTATGTGTAACATATTATACATGATACACATATTACATATGAGTACATATACTATATATCATAGTATATATATATATAGGGTACATATATTATGTATATAATATAGTATATATATATAATAGTATATATATAATATTATATATATATATATATATATACTAGTAATATTAATATCTATATAATATAGTATAATATTATATATATATATATAGTATAGCTATAGTATATAGTATATATAATAGTGTATATATGTATATATATATAAATATATATATATATAGTTATATATATAATATGATAGTATAGTACTAGTATATAAATATAGTATATATATAATATATATATATATATATATATATAGTATACTTATATATATATATATATATATATATATTTATATAGTATAATATAGTATATAATTAGTATATGTATACCTATATTATATAGTGATATATATATATATATATATATATATATATATTATAGTATTATATATAGTACTATAGCTATATTAGTAGTATATATGTATAATTATATATACTAGTATATATATATATATAATATATATACTCAAATAAACATTTTCACAATTCTTTCTCTTCGCTGAACATAGAACAAGCACGCTTAAATGGCAGTCCGGCTATTTCGATGACAGTCTTTGTTTCACAACACACGAACATAGACGCCAAATAACAGTTTGTTTTCTTTTTTTTGCTTTTTCGGCGCGATTTCGTACGCTTTTTAATCTCTTGCCTTTTGCTGCTAAAGTTAATTTTCTTCTTACAAGAGCGGTGTGTATAATTTGATCTTCGCGATTGCTGAAATTTCTTTTCTCTAATTTACTAAAGTTTGTGGCTTTTCTCTTTGTTGCTGTCAACTTTATTTCTCCATTACTGTAACATTGTGAGCATCTGCCAATTTCTTTTTAGAAAAGTATTTATTTCATTCGTAAGTCTAAACTTCCACGGTGGCATCCTATTCTTCCTTCCTATATTTGGATTATTTTTCCTATCTTTAACAATATCAAGCTGCCATTGTTTCTGGCCTACTGCTTTGATGTAAGCATAATAAAGTCCTGTTCAGCTCTGGTCAAGCTACAATTTAGTGGGTATCAGGGGCTGTGGGGCAGTAACTGCTATTCTGCACTTGCTGTAACGTTGTTTGTCAGCATAAACCAGTTTTTAATCTTTCCTACTTGTTCTCGCTTTTCAATACCCGGCTGCACCCTATCCTCTTTTCGGTAGTTGTAGGCGTATTTTGTTCAATGCAATTGTTCATCAATGTGCATGTGTTCTTCTCTAATTGTCACCAATTTATGTGGTTGAGCATCATTAATGGTTTTTCATTCAAACTCTGTCATGTTCCGTGATAACCAGCTCAAGTTCATCTCAATAGTCTGCTCTCTTTCTGTTTCGTCATTATTATCTGTTGACTGTTCCGCTTCTACCCAATGGTGAGGTACCATGTTTAATGTCTATCTCTAAATCTTCCTCACTCGTTGTGATTGTAATCGAGTGTGATCCATTTCTCTTCCGTTGTTGTGTAAGTTTTCCTCATCATCCAGTTGCAGTCTTTTCTTTGGCATGCTTCTATGTTTTATCTCTTATGGCGCCTCTTCTCTTACTCCTCTTTCTTTTTTCTTCAATCTCCGTGCCTCAAATTTCTATCCTATATTCTTATTATGCTCACTGCGATTGTTTGCATCTCTATGGGAGTTCTCATTATTTCTTTCACCTGTGCATCCCCTCTCCCGCTGTGCAATGCCCCTTTTCCTTTGAACTAGTTTTGTTTAAATTTTATACATTTTGCTTTGGTAGCTTTTTGATTTCTTGAACTAGTTTCTGAATTCCAGTTCCAATTCATGTCTCCTAATTCTTAAAAGCTTTTCTTGTTGAATTTTTTTTTCTGACTTCTCGCTCTGTTGGTTAATGGTCTGCTTCATCTTTCTAACAGGCCCAGCCCTTTCCTTTCTTTGAATATAATTGAGTATAGACATTGTTTCTGTTTTTAAATCATGTGGCCTTTCTCTCAATCATTTTTTGAAACTTTTGTTTGAAATGTAAATATTTCCATAGAATCATTTGCACTTATTTCTGCATTTTCAACCACGTACTACTTCCAGAATTCAGTCTTTGCTTTCTTAAGTGGAATTGAATTCGGCCAATGGTAGTAGCTTTCCCATAAGGTACTGCGTTTGCTTCAAAGTTGCAAGCTCCACCTCTGCACCCTGAATTTCATTCTGATCTTTTTCTTCAAACCTACAGTGTTCTAAAAATTCTTACTTTCCTTTGTCAGATAATTTTCCGAATTTGCAGGTTTTTGTTATTTGGGTATTACCTAACGCTTACATTTGTTGTCATGTGCGCTGTTAGAATCTAGGTGTCCCGGAATTGTCTTCTTCAATTTTGCTGCCTATGCAGATCTACCGCGCTTTAATAACCATTTTCTTCGCATTCTCGTTCCAAGATGCGTCTTGGGGGAAATTTATTGTGCTTTGAATAAAAGAACACCAGGATATAAATTTCAACGTTTTTCTCCGCAACTGGACCAGTCCGTTTTTTCGCTCCTCTTTTATTAAGGGTATAGGTAATCGTGCGGTTCTGGTGTTCTTCAGGTATGTACTGGGGCAGCCTCTGGCGAGCCAAACAAGCCACATCTTGTGGAGGTCGAGTCCTGCTGGGTTGGGCTCTTGTCGGGACATTTTGTGTTCTCGCGCTTTTGATAGGAGAGATCGTTGTTGGATGCGCAGCGAAGGCTCCGTCCCCCCTCCATAGTCTCTGCGCTGTGGTAAGAGAGGGGGCTGGCACCGTGGGGGGTCTCTGATGCCCGGCGCGGCAATTATTTTCTCTGACTTCGTCTTTCATGGTTATTAACCAGTTTTGTAACCTTGTACGCTCCACAAAACTGCCCGAACGAAATGATCGTCGCCTTTCCCCAAATATGGTGGTAGAAAAGGCCATGCCTACCGCCCAAAATATTGCGGAGAACTCCCCCACCAACGATAAGGTCAGTTACTCCGGGGGAGTATGTGTGTGTTTGTACGTGCCTATCTAAGTGTGTGTTTGTTTGTCCTCGTTCCTTTGTAAGTACGTATATGTGTGTCTCTGTGCGTTCGTACATGCGTTCTTTAATAAAGTATTGATTTTCTAATAAAACTAATGCGTTCTGTACTAAGATAGGGCATGTAATAGACCTCTGACTAATAACCACAATCATTTGATGTAAGTGAAAAACACAATATTCTTAAATTGATTTTTTTTTTGGGTAAAGACTTATTTCTCTAAAATGAATTATGGTACATTTGAAAGCTCTTGAGTTGCTCTTTTCAGAAATAGTAAACAAAAAATCAAAGATGGACCAATTGAGAAACCTCTCCTAAATGACAAAATGCGCAAAAAAAAAAAAAAAAAAAAAAAAAAAATATTGTGAATAGGGATAATTTTTGAACTAAGCATCTTCCAAGTGTAATATTTCCAATTTCTGTAAATAATTATGTACTGTTTCATATCACCAAGTTTGGTGTCATTGTATGCAGCCACTGAAAAATAATATAGACTCAAAGTTTGACTTTTGTCGCTGCAAAAGTAGTTTTTCATGAAGTTTGTGCTCCTATAGCTCATAATAGGGAATAGATATAAGCTTTACAGTTGCATATTTTGATTCACTGGAAAACGTTGTCCCACTAAATGAATTTTCAGGTCCATAGCTGTACAAAGTTTTTCACAAATCAAGGTCAAAGTTGCCAAAAAGTGATATGTGACTTCCGGGTGAAGATGACTACCTTTGCTTTAAGGTGTTAGAAAATGGTAACAAAAACAGATATGAACCTCAAATTTTGCACAGTTTCATAGAAAGGCTTAAAAAATATAACTGTAAAATTTCATCAAATTTGGAGATCGTAAGGCGGGGACAATTTCCGAAACTGGTCCACTTGATGTGGAATCACCCAGGATTAAGAAATACTTAAAGTTGGTTATAATAAGTAGCTAATTTAAATGTACTGTAGATTTAGCCAATATTCGTAATACAAGCTTTACTTCAATATTCACAGCTGAAAAGGTTTGATAATATTTGAGAACATGTTTTTGTAGTATTTTATTACTTCAAATTGATGGTGAAGACATTTAAGTGAATTTTTGATAATTTTCAATGCAAGTAGTTTGCTAGTTCTGAAAGCATATATGCTGAAATTTTATTTTGGAAATAATTTACTTATTGCGAACTACCAGAGGACTCTAAAATAGCATTTATAAAGGTTAGTAAATGTGAGTTTGGGTAATTATAGGCCGTTTGTATAACATCATTAGTGGTAAATATTTTGGAAATAATTATAAAATTATAAAAGCATTCAACATAATGATATACATTAAGAATATTGTATGACTCAACATAGTTTTAGGAAAGGTTGATTTTGTCACACATCTTATTGGAATTTATGATGTATATTACTGTTTGTGTTGACTGCTCTAAAACAGTAAGATTTTAGTTAGACATTTGATAAAGTACCTCATGCCAAGAGGAGAAGCGGAGTGCTTATAACTGGATAAAAAACTGCTTAAGAACAGACAGAAAGCAATGTGCTGTACTGAGTGTTCATAATTTGAACTGGTAAAAAGCCATTATGTGCTGTTGAACCCACTTCTGTTACTAACCTGTAGAAACGATATTGATGTAATAAATGGAGTGTTTCTAAGTTGGCTAATGGTACAAAATTGGCCACATTTGTTGAAAATTTTGAGGGATAAATATAATTCAGCATAATTTAGATAATCTTGGGTGTGCTGTAAAGAGGTGCAAATGAATTTCACAAGTAAAAAGTGTAAGGTTATTCACGTAGGTAATACAAATGCAGTTTTAATTATGATATGAATTGGAAATAACTGAAATTTGTTGATAAAGAAAAGGACTTGTGGGAAGTTATTGGTTTGAATTTGAATGTGTTGTACACTCTTAAGAATAAAAGAGCTAAGTTAGCAATTTTATATTAAGAAGCTAAAAATAGAGCTATGTTAGCAATTTTTATTACTTGTAATGTTACTTCTAAGATGTAATATATATATATATATATATATATATTATATATATATATATATATGATATAATCTATATATTATATAATATATATATATATATTATATATATATATATATATATATAATATATATATATATATATATATATATATATATATATATATACAATATATATTAAATATCAGTATATATATATATATATATATATATATATATATATATATATATAGTATATATATATATATATATATATATATATATATATATATATATATATATATATATAATATATATATATATATTATATATAATATTATATATATATATATATATATATCATTCGGTAGCCAAATGCCAGAGGGTTGGGATAGAACCAGAATCCAAGGCCAACTCAAAGCCCAAGATGCCCCGATACACACTGTTTGAAAGTGCTCAAGTCAAAGGAAGTTGGAAAAATAGGTGATGAAAGTGAGTTCCAGACTTTACTGGCGGAGTACATGAAAAATTGAGAATAAGAGTTTTAAGTCTGGGGTCATAGAGTTGGAGGAGAAAGGATGAGACTGTGTGGAAAGTTGTGTGGCACAAACTCTCCTCAAAGGACGAGGTAATCGGGCAGAGGTTCAGAAGAGCAGTGCCCATTGTAATAGCGATAGTATAAGGAGAGTGATGCAGCAATTCGATGGCTAGAAAGAGATTGGAGAGAGAGAGAGTTGGTGAGAATAGGAGAGTTAGCAAGTCGAAAAATCTTAAGACTGCACCTTATCAAGGAGAATAGTATGTGTGGGACTACCCCAGATATATGATGAATACTCCATACCAGGGCTAACAACGTCCCCATACAGAGCAACTGGGGTGATGAGTAGTAGTTCCCAAAATGCCTCAGAACATCCAACCTCATTGAAACTTGTTTAGAGAAAGAGCAGTGATTTGATCCTTATAATTAAGGCCATGAGAAAAGGAAATGTCAAGAATATTAAGAACAGAGGAAGGTTTTAAATGTGTCCTTTCAAATAAGATATTTTAGTTGTGTTGAAGATTATATCTGAAGATATACGCCCTTTTTCCTCACCAAAGCTGATGCCTATTGTTCCTCAGGAAGGTTTACACTAGCTCACCACAGCCTAAGATATTATCAAATTTTGAAGGCCAGAATGCCTCTCCTCCTGGCTGGTCGTGTGAATGAATAGACACTCGGCTTTCGTTATCTGACGCTGTATATAACTCGCCAATATGAGCCTGGCCCTCTTTAGACATCCGTTTCCTTACAGCAGCTTACTAAACAGGCTTCTCCCACTTTTCTGAAAAGCCCTCCACCTTTTTCTCTGATCCTCTCCTTGTGTAAGCAACGCTATTCAGAATACAAACTTTGTGAACAGCAGCATCGTTCTTATACCAAAGATTTTTGGCAATTCAGAGTACCAGATTTAATAAGACTCAGAGTGCCTCACAGGGTTTCCACTCTTTGCGACAGAAGCCCGAACGACGACGTTTGTCGCTTACTCCTTTGCCTCAAAACTTTCGTAAAACCATCTAGATCATCGAGGTCTCCTGTGAACACATTGGAGCAGCCTTCCTCCTGCCCTAAGATTGACTGTGCAGATTTCGTGCTTGTCCTAATAAATTTCATTCTTC
>JABUQX010114817.1:0-38427 GCA_015478945.1 Trachelipus rathkii
ACACAAAGTCTATCATAGTTTTGTACCACAGACTCATCAAAATGCAACTCCTTCTCTCCCTCTCATTCTTTTCCCACAGCACACACACATTTCACCCACACCACTCATTTTTCACCGTATTCCTTTACGGATCTTTAATTTCAGTCACATCCGAGCAAATGCAAATTGCCCTTTTTAATACATCGCTCACCTCTCTCCTCTTCTCCCTAACATTTATTTCTCTGTCATTCCATGTACCCATACGATTATACAATTTCCGCCGAAAATTAGAAACCGCTCGTTTACTGCGATACGACATTCTCCGAGGCCTGCATTAGCATTCCTGAAAAGAGATAGTGGTAATGGGCAGCCAACCAACTACCACCTATATTATATATATATATCTAATATATATATATATATATATATATATATATATATACGTATATATATATATATATATATATATATATAATATATATACTATATAATATAATATATATATATATATTATATATATATTTGTATATAATATATATATAATATATATATATATATATATATATATATATATAAATATATATATATATATATATATATATTAATATATTATAAATATATAACATTATATATATATATATATATATATATAATATATAATATATATTATATATATATATATATAATATATATAATTATATATTATCTATTATATCTATATATATATCTATATATATACTATA
The DNA here is from genome assembly GCA_015478945.1 of Trachelipus rathkii. Classification (NCBI taxonomy): domain Eukaryota; kingdom Metazoa; phylum Arthropoda; class Malacostraca; order Isopoda; family Trachelipodidae; genus Trachelipus; species Trachelipus rathkii. The sequence continues at coordinate 723 of JABUQX010114817.1, forward strand.
TATATATATACTATTATATATATATATATATATATATATATATATATAATATATATATATAGATATAATATATATATATATAATAAAAAACTTGCATATATATATATATATATATTATATAATATCATATAATAATTATAATATATATATATATATATATATATATATTATATATATATATATATATATATATATATATAATATATTATAATATTTATAAATATAATATAATATATTATTATATATATATTATATATATAATATATATATATATAATATATATTATATATTATATATTATATATATAATATATATTATATATACATATATACTATATATATAGTATAGTATAAATTTTCTTTAACGCAAAACATATTTTCACACAGCTAGTTGATTTCAAGCTAATATAAAAACGAAAACACATTAAAACTCTTTAGAAAAAATGTAAGTTTATAATACGTTAGTAATTCGTAATTACTACTTCCTTATCTATCGATTAATGTATCTTTTTCAGTTTTTCTACTTATAAACCCTTAAAAACGTCGTCTGGCAAACATTTTTTTATTTCGCCAAGATTTTGGGGGGGCAGGTGACCCCTTGTATACGCCCATGCGAGAAAGTATGCGGTGCAGTTACTATTTCAAAGGGTTTCGGAGATGCAGGATTCTTTCTGAACACAACGTGTCAGCCTGATTATGAATTGAAAATGAACAAACCAGAAGGGTTTCAGTTGCCGAGGGATGAGCAAATTACCAGAAACCACTCCGATGCTCCAGCCGTGAAAAGACATGTCGAGGGTCTCAAGGTCAAACATTGTCAACGATCTGATGTGCCTCTGAAAAGTATTGTTCGCGGAGACAGGGTTAGGCACAAAGTATGTTATTTTTGCGAAAGGTTCGGACACATGGGTGAAACTTGTAGAAGAAGGTTAAGATTATGTTTGATTTGCGGGAATGATCAACACTTCATCAGTAATTGTCCTCACAACGGTAACCAAAGAGATGTGCCCATTATGCCCACTAAGAAGAAGTGTTTTAAATGTGGGAAGACAGGACACATACGTGCAAGATGCCCAGAAAAAAGAAACAGTAAACTAGTAACAGTTGAAGTTTGGGAGGAATTTAAATCTGATATATTTAATACTATTAAAGCAATGGATTTTGATCGTCAGCATTAGAAGGAAAGACTATCCAAAGATCAGAAATTTGAAAAGACTATGAAATCACGTGTGTTAAACTATCAGGTTCCGAACTGATGGGGGGAGTTCGGAGCGCCTAAAAGACCCCCAATCAAGAAAAAATTCGAATTTGAAGAATGGCATATCTAATGAAGATTTGGGGCAAGCTCCATCTTTTGATAGCGCAATGAAAGACTCGGCTATTACATGTTTAGAGAAAAAAGGTATATACAACTCCGTAGCGACTCAGACAGGCGAAATGGTGATGTCAAGTTCCAATGTGAAGACTAAATCATGGGATGAGTTGCCCGCTGAGGAAGATAAGAGTTTTGAAACCATTACTGAAGATTTGTGGCATTCTATCGCAAAAATAGTTTCCTTTGGAGGGAAGTAATAGTGGACTCAAAGCGAAAAAAAGGGAAGCTCCTTTGAAAAGTTGTAACCAAAGGTTGAATTCGTTAATGGAAAACGTTTTCTCTTCGTGGAACGAAAGGACACTAATTGTATGTATAGTTCTTACTGCATATAGATAAAGATTGCTTTTTTAGGTATTTTTGAATGTTTATGTTAAGTTTTCGAAAGTTAGAGTAACTTTCGGAAATTTGAGGGCGAGAAATGTAGTGGGATGAAAATTTAGTTGGTTTAAATGATCAAATTGTTAACTTGGGAAGTTGTTGGGTACTCGGCTTCAGTTTGTTGTCAGTCACAGGCGTAGTTAAAAGAAAGGGAGTCATTCAAGCAGTTGAAAAAGTTAAAGCTGGAAAAAGGAAATGCTTGTGTTGCCCCGAAAAGAGGTGAATTGAGTTTAATGTAAATATTTTTATTATTGTTATATATGTGTGGATAGTTTTATCATTTTTTGTGTGTTATATAAGTGTCTTATAAGCCGGTAGATTATATATTGCAAACGATGTCTATGTTATGGGTTGGTGACTCTGAATTGTTTATTTTTCTGTTAGCTAAAGTTTGCTTTGACCTGGTTGAAGTTTAGCAGCGAGGTTTAAAAATGATGATATAAGTTTGATATTAGCTTTGCCTAGTGTTAAATATTGCGTAAGGTTGATGTGTTTTGACCTGGGTTACATGATTATTATATGTGAATGGTTATTTTCCATGAGAAAAACTTCTTCAAGTTTATTTCCTTACCAAAATTTCAAGATAAATCGTCGATTGCTTTGTATTCTATTTAGCACGTTAATATAGTTGGTGATTATTTTACGTAATTTATTAATTTATTTTGCCGATGTTATGCAATGCGCAGTTTGAGTTACGATTATTTAACTCAATGCAACTTGGATTATGATTGCGAATAAAGACTATTTGCCCTCTATATCGCAATGTTAGTAGATTAAAGGTTTTCCTGAAGGCTAAGGTAGTCATAAACTAAGATGGTTCTTTTTAGTAGAAACTGATTGAGAAAGTTGTGGTTTCCCACAGCTGGAAACGACTATTTGGTAGAATCGTTTCTTGCCTCCCAAGATATTTAGTTTGAGTCGTTGCAAGAAGAATATGTCTTACGAAGTTAACGGTTTGACTATTCTCCAAAAGCAACTTAAGATTAAGTCGTCTGATTATCCACAAATACAGCACAAGTGCAAGTCGTTTGCATTCGCCTTATTATAAATTAAAGATAAGGCTAACGATCTTAACCCTTTACAAATAATAATGCTCACGAATAACACAAGACCTTCGTGAATATCTACGACTATTTATAAACAAGTTTTCTAATTGTAAACTTGACAATTTAAACAAAGGATTCAAAAACGTTGTTTTCACAGCAACTGCTGATAACAAAGTGATAATGAAATATTTTACTACCTCGCCAAGTGAAGCTACCTTTAACCTCCAGGAACATTTGACCATTTTTTGTTGCCAGATCCTTTAGCAACCCGTAATAATTTTATCTGCCCCGGGGGGGGGGGGATGGCGTCTGGCCTCTTTAGGGCAGATACCAGTATATTTACAAATAGAAAGACTATAGGAAGACTATAAATATCGAAATTATCAACTCAGATTCTTCAGAAGAATCGTAAAAGAGGAAATGTTTCCTAGCCGCTTCTGCCGCTTTCCACACACCTCGACTATTCAGATGATCTCTACTCACAGATGGTGAAGGTGTTCCAACATCTATCACAGACGTTGAAGGTCTTCCAACATCTATCACAGACGTTGAAGGTCTTCCAACATCTATCATAGACGAAGAAGGTGGATTAACTCCTCCAGGTTTATTGATAGATGAATTTGTTGGAGGGACTAGATATAATTTGCCATATAGTTGTTTGAATCCAATGTAAGTCAAAAAGTTTTATAGGATATAGACACTTCACAGGAAATAAATTGATATGTCCTCCTGGAGTTCTGTCAAGAACAGATCTGACTTTATCATCTCCGAACACGAGATCCTTGACTATCCCCATTTGCCAGTAAGGACGCTCCTTTACTTGACTTCATCATCTTTCTTGATTAAATTATCCCATTTCGTCTGATGAAGATCTCAACTAATCTCTCTCAAACTCAGCATGTATTCGTTGTGCCATCCGGTACGGAAATCTTTAAATTTCTCAGATGAATATTTGGAAGAGATTTCATAAGCTCTCTGCTCGGAGCCGACGAAGTATCCCAGAACTGATTATCTGATCCAGCTCCGGGTAGCGCCATGGCGGTTTTTGATAACTGTTTCAAAAAGTAGTTAGGAGTGAATGGCAAAATATCTTTTGAGCTTGAAGTGTAGGTCAAAGGACACGAATTTATTGCATCAGCAATATAAGAACAAAATTGTCACAAATCAAAATAATTATTAACGAGAACGCCCGATTGTCTTGGAGATAGACAATCTTTGACCACTCTTATCAAACGTTCCCCACACGCTTCAGGTCCACGGACTACATAAAGGGATACGTTTGTGTACAATTCGATTTCTCCTTAGAAACTCACTTGCCGTTTTCCGAGACAGGGAAAGTTTCAATAAAATCAGTACCCTGACTAAATGAGCGAGCGTTATCAGGCACTCCAAAACGATTAACAAATCTCTGGAATGCCTGCATGAATGACTTATATAACATGTCATCAATAAGGTCCAAATAAATCACACGGATATTCAAACAAGTGTAAAATATGATAAAAATTTTCTGGGCAGGACTAGAGGCCTTTACATTTACCCACCAATGCTTTGTGTAGTCGATTCCCAAGTGCTTAAATGGTCTGAATAAATTTACTTGAGTCTTTGGGAAAATTAGTGAAGCGGGGGTACATATATGCAAAATTATTAAACTTCTTGCAGATTATACACTCTTGCAAGACATTTTTAATGGATGTACGAGCAGATGTGATCCAGAATCCCTGTAGACGAATATAGTAAGGGTAGCCTGGATGCCCAGATGCTTGCACCTTAAATGAGCATCTCTGATTATTTATCAATCTGGTTAAATGATGGCTTTTTGCCAGTAAAATAATATTCATCACATAATATTCATAATAATTACATCTAGAAGGACGTCCCTTGTTCCTGATGAGATTATTTTCGTCTAAGAACAAGTCTAAATTATAGACCAAATCTGGGACTTGGCCAGAAAATGATGAGTTATTCTTTACCTCTTCTAAAAATTTAAGGTCTTTTGCAAAAGATTCTCTTTGCATTGTCCTCAGACAATAAAAATGAGCTTTCACATCATGTTTATAAGACACACCTCTGATAATTCCACCAAATTGAACTTAGCAGAGCTACTATTCGATAAACGGCGCTTAAATTAGAATATCTTGATATGTCTAGCACTGGAGATTCTTTATCATCTTGAATAACAGCATATACAGGCGATACTGCTTCTATTTCAGTTGATGGCCAGTAAACTTTATTCAGAGCGAGCCATTTTGGTCCATTTATCCAAAAGGACAAGTTTTTTTTGAAATTCTTTAAAATATATTCCTCTTGTCAGAAGATCCGCAGGATTATCTTCAGTTCTAACGTACAGAAAGTTTGGATTCAAAGAATATTTTTCTTTAAGAGCTGAACACATTGTATGAATATCTTGTACGTGATTTTTCACGAATATTTGTTTGGTCTTCATACCATTATGAATCCAATGAAGGGTTATCTGGGAATCTGAAAAAATATTCAGCTCTTTAAATTTAACTCCAGATAAACTACCTCTTGAGGCAGACATTTCAGTGTCAGAAATACTGATAAAAGTTCCAAGCAGGGAAGAGTTTTCCCTTTTGCTGGTGCTACTTTGCAATTTTCCCATAAAATATTAGAACCTCTAGATTCAGACGAAACATAAACAGCAAGTCCATAAGCGACAGAACTTGCATCATAGAATATGTTGATTACATTGGAGTTACTAGCCTCTAATGATCTTTTAAAGGAAATCTCTTTTATAGAATTAAGATCTTTATTCAACATCTTAACCTGATCCTTAATTTCAGAAGCAACGATGTCATCCCACCCCATCTCCACCTCAAGGTTTTCTTCATAAGACGACGACCTTTAATGGTAACAGGAAGGTATAAAGAAAGGGGGTCAAAAATTTTAGAGATTTCCGACAGAAGCTATCTTTTTGTAAAGACATCTCCAAGAGAAAAGTCACTTAAGCTAAGAGTGTCTAGACTGGTGTTGTATAGATATCCCAACACCCTTTTCCTCATCACACTGATGAGAAACAATTTTGCCTTCCTTTTCGAATAATTTCTTGAGTTCAGGATAATTAGTGTTCCATAAACACAAATTGAAAACTCCATCGCTCATGCGCGAAGTGGCCTTTTGATAAATATCTTTCAGTTCCTCAACAGATGAGGAAGAATATATAAAATTGTCAACGTAAAGATTATTTTGAAGGAGAGAGGTAGAGAGATCGGGTGGGTACTTTTTGGCATGATGCTGAATCACAGCGCCCTATATGTAGGGACTTACCGCTAAGCCAAAGATTATGGTGGAGTAGCGATAAATGATTAACTTACCATCTTCCTCCCCCCCCAAAAAAAAGAACCGATTTCGGTCCTCTTCTAGTTTTAGTCGGATTTGAAGAAAGGCCTTCTATATATCAGACAAGACAATATACTGGTTTGTTCTGAAAGCGATTAATAATTAGAAAAGGGAGGCGATTAAGTCCATCCCTGGATAAGAAGCCTGGTTCAAAGACGGAATATCTCCTATCTTCAAACTACAATTAAATACAGGTCTGATTTTTTGTTGTGACCCGTAGAGCCTGTTTTAAAACTGGTCTGTGAAGAATCCATATGAATTTGTGGAAATCTCTTGGCCCTATATTCACAGACTCGATAATGCCCTCTTTTTTTATAATCTCTGAATATGTCCCCATACCTTTCTACTAATCCTTGAGCAGTAAGTTTCTTCTTGACTCTTTGCATTGTTGAAAGAGCAATGTGATGATTAGACGGGACCTGCTTCAGAATATTCTGAAACCACGGAAGTTCTACGTCGTATTTTCCGTCACGAAACTCAATCCCTTCATGAAACTTTTAAATAAAAAGTTTGTCTATAGAACTTTGGTCCCTCTCTACATAGATGCCTAGAGACTATTTGCATAGGCTCTCCAGGCCCAAGTCTAAATCTGACTCAGTGTGAGTGTGTATGAGCGGATCAAAATAAGATGGAGTTGGTTCTATCACTAAGTTGTGTATGTTTTCAGGGACGTTTGTGACAAATTTTCTAATATTTGATTGCATGGGGACTATATCATCATGTCAAAATCTTTTGACAGGGTTTCTTGACAGAGGGTCTCTTCCAAAGATTATTCCTTCCTGGGCATGTATTAAAAAAGATTTAACAGGCCCAAATGAGACGTACCCATGGCACGTTTCAAGGTTACAGCCCCTAAGACATTTCAGTTTTTATGTGTTTTAAAAGATGCAGAGCATCTGTTGCTATTAACCCCATTATATTCGATACTTTGTCACCATGTCTACCTTTATAATGACTGTCGGCAATATTATATCCATTTTGCGATATATTATGGATAGCTTCTATGAGGCCTTTGACCTCAAAGCTGATATCCAGTTGAGTGTCAATATTTACTGGTAGACGTTGAAACTTTCCACAACATATAGCCCTTTCTAGTTCAAAAGATCGTAAATATCTTAACTGCACTCCAAAAATGTTTTATTATGACTTTGGTGACTGCAAAGACGATTATTTGCGCTATCTAATCTTTTTAAGTATGGCTTTTCCATGAAAGTAAGAAGGTTGAGATCCTAAATTTAAAAGCACCCTTACTGGAATTATTTTGTTCCTTTTTTTAATTCTGAGAGTGAGTGTTGGTAGAATATTTTGAGAAGACGCAACACCTGATTTATACGATATTACTATTCTTCAACAGGATTTACTTTGTTCATCAGAAAGTCTGTTGAAGACCACTATTTTGTTGAGAGCCACCAGGTGACTCGTTTTTGTTATTACAATTTGAATAGCATAGTGATCTGTAATACTGTCTTTTTGCACTTTCCACATGGATGACTAATTCCATAATTTATTTAGCAGGACATCATTCGCGAAATGCTTTTTACTAGAGCAACTGAAGCATAAACCCAGCTCCCTATAATGGTCTTTCCTTGCTTCAGGAATAGAATATGTCCCACGGGAAACTATAGGGTGATTACTTCAGCCAAATTTACAGTAGATGTATAAGCATTAAATTCCCGCCCCTCGATTTGGTTTTCGCGCATGCATTTTTTGGCTACCCGGGTTAGAAGATTTTATAGCATTCTTTTGGGACGAGATATTACACGATGATTTAGAAGATTTTCGCTCGAGAAACATCTGATTATGATGTTAAGAGCTCTTTTCTTTTTTAAATGTCGATGGACTTTTTTATTTCCCCTTCTCCAAAGATTTTAACACTTTACCATAATTCTGCAGAATGACATTTATAGAGGGATACTCTGCTGTGTTATAAACTAAGTTCACAAAGGAACCCGACTGGTAATTTGTCAACGACTATGTGGCTCACTAGCTTGCAGCCAGCAGATGACTCTTCAAAAAAAATATAGCCCAAACTCTGAGCTTATGGAGATACGCTCTGACTTCTGAAATGAACACTCTTTATCTTTTCAAGATTGCGACTATCTAAAAGAGGGGCAGCATCTATTTTGAGAAACAACGAATCAATTATACATGATTCGTCGAGATAAAGATTCTTTAAAATGTCAAGTGCCGCCTCCAAATTTTCATTTATGTTAGGCAAGTGCTCAATGTATTTTAGGGCATTACCAGACAGCAAAGTACTGCAATTTCGCAGCATCCGAAACATCTTTTCTAGCTACAGATATATTATGGAACGAGAGCAAGAATGAGCGAAGAGTGTGTCTGTCACCCTCTCCTTTAAATTCATTCTTGATACTTTATAGCAGGAATCTTTATTTCCTGCATCCGACTATCAAAACTCTTGAAAAGACTTCGCATTTGAGAGCGCGTTACAGGCACATAAAGAGAATATTTTCCATTATGCGGCTTCATATGCAACAACAACTTTTCGTTTCGCATATTGTAATGACAAGTCTTGATTATTTGCTCATCCATAAAACTTGAATTATGATTAATCAGAGGGGACTTGCTAATAGTTTCTTCAATTTGAGCATCAACACATTTTACTTCTCAAGTTTCTGCTTTATTTCGAATAACTTTAAAGAAATGATTTGATTATCATCGTCGTTATCATCGATGAATATATGGAGGAGACTGAAAAGGAGAGTAATTTTTCTTCTAATAACTGCCCAGTCTTTTAATAGGGGACAATTTGTTTTTAATTGCGTGTAAGATTATTTTTCCGCTCTCTTCCGAGAGGGAGACCATTTTCCTCCCCAAATCCCTTGGCAAACTCTCCAACTCGGACAAGCATCACTTGCAGAGGCTTTTGTCGAAAGCGAGGCATAATTAATAAATATAATATGATTTAACGCAGACTAATGTCAAAACGCTAAACGATAAATACGCAAGAAAATTAAAAATTTTTAATTAAATTTAATAAATTAAATTAAAATATATATATATATTATAGTATATACTATATATATATATATATATATTAATATATTTATATATATATGATATATGTAATACTATATAGTATATATATATATTATATATTACTATAATATAATTATATATAGTATATATATATATATATATAATCATATATATATATTTAATATTTCTTTTTAATATATAATCTATATAAGAAATAAATTTAGATGAAATATTTACTTTTAAAAAAAAAATATGGATTATTTTTTTATTATTATGCTTTAATTATCAGTTTCATTTTATTTAATACTAAATGTAAATATTTTTGAAATATTGTAAGGAGAAATTTGATGAAATAAATTTAAAAGAAAGCTAGCTTTCTTTTTAAACACGAGACCTCTTCAGGCTAAGGACTGGATTCTTTCTTGATCTTCATCAGATGAAATGTGTTTCAGTTGAGTCTGCTATTTTCTTTATGGTGTTTGTTGAAATATTTTGACGTTTTCAGATATTCAATTTTGTAATAAAATCTTCTTAACTTCACCGGGATGCTTTATTGTAGTTGTTACTAAAACTTACTATTATAAATGTAAAAAGGATTCACATGATTTTTCGATGTTCGTAGTGATTGATATTTCTATTCGTTTAATTTGTTGGATATTCATATAATGGTTTTGTTGTTACTGCCTATGACTTGTTTAAATTTGATTTGTGCCTGTCTGTGTGCAGATCATTTGTATGTTGATATTTTCTTCTTTGCCAAATCTGTGGTTTTTAACTATAGAGGAATTAGTTTATTGCAGTATTGTAGGGAATCTGTAATATATACAGCTTTGGGGAGATTTTCTTTTTGCTTTGGGGGTTTGAGAATGTTTTTTAAGATAATGTTATTTGATGGAATGAGGGTAATATTTTTTGGTAATCATTTGTTTTAAGAATATAATGGTAATTGAGGAATTGGTAAAGAAGAGGTGTTTTCTTATTTTTCGAGGATACGGTGCTAAGTAACCTCTTTTTGCTTTATTAAATACAATCATTCGACAATCTTTTCAAATCATTTTTACTATCCTGAGTTTTTCTTCACAAAAGCATTTGACAAAAGCGAAATTTAATACCGGATTCGCCGTTTAATATATACTATTATTATATAATATATTATTATATTATATATATATTATAATATATATTATATAATATATATATATATAATATATTATAATATATAATATATATAATATAATATATATATATATATAATATATAAATTATATTTAAATTAAAATAAAATTTTCGGGAAAGGCCCACCACAAGAGTAATAAAGCAACAGACATTATACTTGTGGTGAGAATTTAAACAAATAAATTTAATTAATTAAATAATATTACAAAACGTTTAAACTGCAATATATGTAAATTTTTAATACTCATTACGTCATCAAACAGCTGAATCGGGTAATGCTATAGTCTACAGTATTTTGTTATAATTTTAAAAAATTATTTATAATACAAATAACAGTCATTTTATATCGCTGGGCTTAGATTTAAAAAAAACTATCACCCAATTATCAATGAATGAAACCATGCAACTTAAAATAATAATAAAATAAATACATCATTTATAAAATACATAATAATAATATAATAATATAATAATAATAATAATAATAATAATAATAATAATAATAATAATAATAATATGCATTGAGTTTTCATAAGAATAAATAATATAAAAAGAGGACCAGTTTTAAATAAGATTAATAACAACAGTCATAGATTTTTAAAAAACAGATAACATAGTAATATTTGACATACTAAATCACAGTAATAATAATAATAATAATCAATAACAATAGCAACAATGCTACGCATCTCTTGCTCCTTGCGGAGCAATTGTCCATTGAACACTCGCTGCGCTCGCGCATTGGTGGCAGGCTCACCCCGCTCGCTACGCTCGCGCATTGGCGGCCAAGGCTCACTCAGCTCGCTACGCTCGCGCATTGGCGGCAAGGCTCACTCCGCTCCTACGCTCGCTACGTTCGCCAAGATGAAACAGGGCAGACCACCATGCCGGTGGGCTCGCTGCGCTCGCTATCGTTCGCCCGTTGTTTTCCCGGCGGAAGAACTGCCCGACATTTGTGAAGGGGAGACAGAAGAATGTTTAATCGGATAGAGGAAAAAATACCAAATAATAATAAATAATAAAATAATAATATAATAATAATACTAATAATAATATATAATAATAATAATAACTAATAATAATAATAATAAAATAATAATAATATATATCCAAATTGCATACAATTTTTAATATATTATATATTTATTTTAAAACGTTAAGCGAAAGGATCGTAATGACAAAAATATGTGCTCCACATCATTTCAACAAATTGACACGACGGGAAGATTTTTTGCAGTAAAATTAATAGGATTAGATAATATTAATAATAATAATTATAATCAATAATAATATAATAATATAATTAATAATAATAATAATAATAATAATAATAATAAATAAATAATAATTATAATTATTACAAATATAAGAAAGATCAAAATAATATAATAATAATAATAATAATAATGAATAATAATAATATAATAATAATAATATAATAATACATTAATAATATATATATAATAATAATAATAATAATCAATAATAATAATAATAATAATTAATATAATCCAAATGGTAATAATAAATTAATAATATTTGAGAAACCGACATATCTTTTATGAGTTCATCCAGAATAAATATAACATAAAAATATCAATAATAATAATAAAAATAATAATGATAACAATTACAAGAAAAATATTAAATATAGAAATAATAATAATAATAAAAATAATAATAAAAATAATAAAAATAATAATAATAATAATAATAATAATAATAATAATAATAATAATAATAATAATAATAATAATAATATAATAATAATAATAATAATAATAATAATAATAATAATTATATACATAATGAATAATAATAATTATTAATTATTTTATTATATTATCCTAACACCGTGTTCCGCATGGATGCAGGGTGTGTCGTTCGCAGAATGTATGTATAATATATACTCCTGCGACCGTTCATGGGAAGTGTGAAATGGCACTTATGGCAGAAGAGGGTTCCCAGCCTCAATAGCCATGCGAAGATAATCTTCATTATTCGCTAACTGCGTCGAAATCTCCACAACTAGACCAGAAAATTTCTTACAACAGTTCTTAATTTTAAGTCGCATAATTATGTTATTCTTCATTTATGTCCAACAAGAACTGATGGAGATATTTTGGCCGCTCTCAGCTAAATAGATTCGGAAAAATGATTTATTTTTCATATTTTTCATAAATGTTCAATATTAAAAAGACTGGATTTAAAATTTTGTTGCTTCTCCTCTTGAGTCCGATTAAAAAATTAGTAATCTTTTGTTTTATAATTGATTTTAATTTTTAAATTTTTGATTCAATAAAATTTTAAAACGTTTTATGTTGGTTTTGACAAAATTTTCTCTTAATTTCTAAATAATTTTCCTACATATTAAATCCATATCACACAGGCAAAAAACCCTTTAGAACTTTCTTTAAATAGTTTTCAAGATTTCAGCCTCCTCTTTAGTTGTCTTCTTCTAGTTTCTTCTTTTCTTCTCTACCAATGCTTTTCCCTGCAGATTTTCAGTGCGTCCAACTTCCGACGAAAGTCAGCCAATATATATAATGAATAATAATTAATAATAATAATAATAATAATAATAATAATAATATTTTATAATAATAATAATGATAATATTACATACTTATATTAATACAATGATTATTGAAGAAAATAAAATGAGAAAAAGATAAAAAAAAAAAAAATAAGAAAAAAAAAAAGAAAAAAAAAAAAAACAAAGAAGCTGTTTATTGAGCGCAATGGGAAATATCAACAGAATCATGATTGCGAGACTCGTGGTCGGAGTGGTAATATGTATTTAAATTCTGTCATCCTTTACAGCAGCATGTGTATACATAATTATAATAAAATAAATATTATCATTAGTACTTATTTATGCAGCTGTTTTGAGTTTACTTGTAAATGGTAATATAGTAATAGTATTAGTACTTATTTATATAATAATAATAATAATATAATAATAATAATAATAATAATAATAATAATAATAATAATAATAATAATAATAATAATAATAATAATAATAATAATAATAATAATAATAATAATAATAAATAATAATTGGAAAAATTGAAATAATTTGTAGATAATGGTAATATCACTTTTGATTATATATTAAAAATATATTAGAAAGAAATAATTTTTGAAAATAGTTTTTATATTGCCTTGATCTAACCCAACACTTGGCTGACTGACAAACAAGTTGAAGGAGTTTCAGATACAAGGCGTAAATAGCAAATTTTTACATATTGGACTCTATTTAGATTACTACAGGTAATCGAATGACTGTTACCTATGGTTACTAATTATTTGCCCCAATCACAATGGAAAAGACAAAAGTGGTTACTACTACTAACTACTACACCCTTTAACTATAAGTCATTAACTCACGCGAAAATTCAAGATTACGAGCGAGAATTCGTGATATTTTAAAATGGTCACGTGACAAACACCGTTATAAGGCTAATTTAAATTTATATTTGACAAGCATATATATATATATAGTATATGATACGTATAATATATATTATATATAATATATATATTATATATTATTATATATATATATATATACTAATATATATATATATTATATATATATACTGATATATGTATATATATTATTAATATCTATATACTATATTATATATAATATATCAATATATATATATTATTTACACTATATATTTATATATAATGAATATTATTATTTATGAATATTATTAGTATATCATAATATATTGATATATCTATATATATATATATTATATATCATATATTTATAATATATATTATATAGTATATATATTATATATATATATATATATATATATATAGTATATATATATAATTATATATATAGTGATATATTATATATATATATATAGGTAATAATATATAAGATTAATAATGGTGAACTAAAATAATTAACTTATTTGATTGCTTGTTTAAAGTTAGGAAAAACTTTTAACATTCTGTTAGTAGTTGTGTGTGCTCCAGTCCCTACACCTTTAATTTTCACTATATATAAATAATATTAGACCAAAGTGATGCGATAGTCTTTTTATTTTTGTTTGTGTGCTCCACCATTAAGGCTTTTCGAAGATGAAGAAAAGCTTAAGCAAGTTATTATAGAGACGGTCATGATCATAATAAATCGTCAACAAATTTGGAAACATTAATTTTTTTTATCTTATTCTTTCCATTAATCAAACCTTTTTTAAAAAAAAAAATAAATAAAAAATACATCTATTTCCTTTATTTTAGAGCTTCTTCACCAATCTATATATTTATTTATTTATTTATCATATCACTATATAGTTAGTATCTATATTGTAGAGCTATTAGTCATATATATATAGTATATTTATATATATCGTAGAGTATGCTATGGTATAACTTGAGCTAAAGAGTATAATAGTATATTATATATTACTATATTATATATATATATATATATATATATTATTTATATAGGTATGTACACTCTATTATAGTAGTCAGATTTTTTCTTTAATTGCTGCACAGTATGAGCTAGACAGAACGGCAGTCTTACAGTGAAAACAATTATGAACTATTCGGAATCAGCCGAAAATTTCTAAGGATGGGGATTTAACTTTTTTTTATTTTTTTATTTTTTTTGAAGTAATATGTTTTGTTTTTTTGTACTAAATGGAATACCACCTAGTGGTAAACGCAAGATGCAGGAGTCGGGTCTCTCACGGCCTCCCGGGATGGACGACGGGGGGGAATAATCCCCCCTCCGGGGATGGTCCTCTGGACCCCTCTTTGTCTTGGGTGCGCGGGGGTTTCTCCAACCATACCCTCGGGTATGAGAGCGTGCTCCCTACCCTCTGTCCCCCCGTCGGCTCGAGCCCCTAAATTTGGTGAAATAATTTTTGTTTTTTTTATTTGGAAAATTTTAAGTTTTTTTTTAGGGGGCTCGAGCCGACGGGGGGATGTTTCATACCCCGGAGAGGGATGGTTCGGAAGGAAGCCCCCGCGCGCACCGGCAAAGGAGACAAAAAGAGCGGGGGGTTCCGGAGACCGGCAATCGACCCGGAGGGGGGATTATCACTTCCATCCGTCTATCCCAATCCGGGGGCCGAGAGCCGGCGCGACTCCTTGCTCATGCTTTGCGGTGGTTTACCCTAAGGCGTATTCCCTTGTAGTTTAAATAAAAAAAAATTACTTCAAACAAAAGAAAAAATCAAAAAAAATAACAAAACAAAAAACAAAGTTAAAGTCGCCATACTCTTAGATTTTCGGCTGATTTCCTAAATATAATTAATTGCTTTTAAGTTAATGAATGCCGTTCTCTATTTACATACTGTGAGCATTAAATAAATCTCTAAATGACAACATATATATAAATAAATTATAAGTAGTTATATATATATATATAGTATAGTATATATATTAACTTATATTATATAATATATAAATTATATGAAGTAATAATATATAATATATATAGTATATATTATATATGTATCTACTATATTATATACGTATATTAAATCGTAGTAACGTATTATATATATATATAGTAATAACTATAATATATATCATATATAATATAGTATAAATAACAAATTCAACAATCTTAAAATGAAATAGAAATAAACCTATTTGCAAGCTTAAAATAAAAAGAAAAAACAGAAAAAACAAGAAAAAAATAGAATTCAATCAGTAAATCGAATTTTATAATTGTTAATTTTGCTTATAAAAATTATTACGAACTTTCCAATACTAACATTATTTTTGAGGAGGCATGTTTTAACATTTTAATGGGGTTCTATATCATCCTGTAATATGTTATATAAAGCTAATATATTATTATTCGTCTGTTTTTCGTCAAGACTCAAGTATAATGTACATACGTATATGATCTAGACTCTATTCATTATAATTATTATTAATATTCATATATATATTTATAGTCTATAAGTATATATATATTATAGCATATTATATTATATGATATAATTATACTATTATAACTATATATATATTATAATATATTAGATTTCTATTTTTTCATAAAAAATTTTCAATATTTTCCTTTTCCAATTACTAGTTTTTACAATAAAAACGGAGCGAAAAGATAAATTTTTATCAATAATCGCTTGCGAAACAAATAATCGTGGACAACTCACATTTTATATATATTTTTTATCAATAAATAATTTCAATTGTCAAATTTGTCAATATTTGACATGAATATTTCAATTAACGCGAAATTTCCTCCTTTTCAATTTTAATGAGAAATTTTATTAATTTCGACATAAAATAAATATTATTTTGAAACTCAAATTATAAATTTTACAACTAGGCTTCACGAACAAACAGTGGTGGAATTATGACTGTCGAGAGATTCTTATCCATTTGTCAACGTTTTTGATTAAGACTCATTGATTATAATCGATGTAAGAATATCGATATATCTATATATACCAAAATAATATATCAATTTTTTTCTTTCTTTCTTTTTATGTATGCGATTTTACTTTTAGGTTTTGTTTACAAACATATAAAAAATTCAATGCATCATCTGTTGCTTGCAATATGCATGAAAATATTGGTTAATAGCTTTCACCGAAGAAATAGTTAGAGTTAAAGGAATAGTCAAGCATCTAAAGTAGAAAAGATTTCAATTACTTAATCAAAACTGGACAAAAATATTCGGAATTAAATCAGAAAAAAGTCGAGTTCAAACCATGAGATACGCGAATATCTAAGAGATCACAACGGAAGTGAATTCAGTGATAGTCGTAGGTATCACATATTCAATTTGAACTGTTTTCGGAAGCTTGAAAAGGGTACAGAAACATTACCAAACACGTTAAGGATCCACTAGGAAATTTGATCGGTTTGAACTAAAGCGATCAAAAAACCAGAGACTAGATATTAGGTAATATTACTGTAACCATCAGAAAAATTTAACTTTCACGAAAATATGGCCTTTTACTAAATCTGATAAGATATGCGATAAAATTGAAAATATACTTCCGAAGATACGTCACGACATTATTTTTCCTAACTTACCACCCATTCGAAACACATTATTGTAATTCCTAAATAATCGAGGTCTATCTCTTTGTAAACTCCGCGAGCACATTCAGTCTCTCGTCCAGAATCCTTTCGAGCGACATATATCTCTTGTCGAGCCGCTTCATACAATTTAGAATGCCAATATATCAAACACCAGCGCCAGTAACGACGATACACTTTCATAGTTTATATCTATATTAAGCTCTCCTATAAAGGAGTGTTTCCTGAATCGAAAACGTGTTTCCCTTAGCATTTTCTCGCACTCTTACAAGAATCACTTCTTATATGACCTCAGTGAGCACCATTATTAATCTCCCATTGCTAAGTCTGCTGAGAGTAAACCGCTTGTTGTTGACTATAAACACAATAACTTCTATTAAAGCTTATTTTAAACAATTCGCCTTTTTCTTATTATAATTTTTACCCATCAAATTCCAATAATGCACAACTATCACACGGTCAAAGATCAGCGATTTCTGTCTCCTCACTTGTATAAAATAATTTCTCCACTATAGTATATGTAATATTCATCTTGAGTATCATTAACTCTTATGGAATTTGAGAAGCAGCTATTTCTTTAACCGGGCATCATATCTCAGTTATCTTGCGAGCTACATAGATACACGTAGTCATTCTATTGACAATCGCTCCTCTTCTCCTAATAAAAGTAAAAAGTAGAGCGCCGTCATTCTCTCGAGAATATACCTTAGGGCCTTCTTGCAAAGTTTTTTACGGTGCTATTACAAATTCGGACCGTTTTTAAAATATACGACCCATTTCACTATATCACATTTGTTCTATCATTTAACTCCAGAGATTAATTATAATATATGTTAGTTGTAAGCAGCTATTATTTTTATAAAGTAAAAAAAAGATTGTTTATAACATTAAATTCCAACTTCTATTCTTTTAAGCATTTCACCCATCACCTATCATCTACATTCACTATTTATGGAGAGTCTATCACGTTATTGAAATAAGTAGCACCATATCTCTTCCTTCTCAATAATATTCTAAGTCAAAAGATCTCGACATATCTTATTGTGCATATATTTCTTTTAAATAATTAACCTATCTTATAAACCGGCGGAGTTCTTTACGCGATTATGAATAGAAAAGTGTAAAATCAATTGTCTTTCTTTTATTGTTAATGTCGCTCATATTTAAAATATGCCAGCTACAAACGTTAAAAATCCTAATGAGCTTGTTACATATTTACTTCAGGTGTTCTTTTTTATTTCTAACGTATATATCTTTTGCCAGAACGGTTCTTTGGGACATTTTTTTTTTTAGTTTATATTATCTTAGTCCCATAAACCATCCTTATTAATATAATATCATCTGCTGAACAGTCTATTTAAATCTAATCCTCACGTTTTTGATAAGTCTTCCTACAATATCCGTCCTTGTATTTTACGTATAAACTTTATCAACCCATTCAAAATCATTCTAGAAAGTCTCTTTAAAAAATATTAAGTATACAACGATTTTTAACCTCTACAATCTTAATTTCCCAATCCAACCCATTTGAATCTAAATTTGGTAATTTTAAAATCTGAGTTTTTTAACCCCGGGGATTCTTCATATTTCACGCCATATATGTCGGACAATAGTTAAAATAATTCTTGACTTCCTCATACTATAATGACCGGACATTCCACAAAACACGTTCGAATTAATTGCACGACTAATTCTTGAACTTATATAATATTGCTTTCTGTCCTCTTACAAAATGTTTGCGCGCTCAGATCCGTGTGTTTTAGAATCAACTTGTGCCAATTCATTCTACAATTATTTGTTCTCTGATTTTTTATTCACTTTAAGAAAAGAGTCTGCTCTCTATCAGATTGATCTAAAATACTCCATGTTATTTGAATCAATGTAAAACTGATCTTCTCACTCTTAGATTTAACAATACCTTATCCTTTCGTATCCACAAATTCCTTCTCCAGTCCAAGCGCTCTCTTCTCTATCCCTATACAATTTTATACTAATTTACAATAGAACAAAAATTTAAGTAACTTCTAATAAAGTTCGACTAGACTACTTCTCACCTAAAACTCTTTTCCACATAGATTTTATGAAACATCTACATAACATCAATTGAACAACACTCCTTAATTTCAGTCTATTACACCATAATCAATCATACTTTTCAATTGCGATTACCGGGGAATATCTCTGTTCACGCCTCCTACTATTGCCAAACTATACTATGTGATAGTTTCAATACTTATAATAGGATTATGCATTGTGTCTAAAGAAATAACTGGAGCTAGCACATACCGATTCTCTCTGTCTACATGGAGAAAATTGCATTTCCTAAGTGTTCCTACCTCATAAACTTTCAGATCCTTGCTTTCTTTAAATCCGCCACCATTTCCAAATATTGGTTTTTATATAATCATTCCATTAAGTAGGTTGAGAAGCTGTTTTAATAAAAAACAATTTCTAACCCTTCTAAAATTACCACGCCCATTAATAATTAATCCCTCTCACAATTTTCACCATTAAACCAATTCTCAGAGACCCTTAAAAGTAGGACTGTTTATATTTTTCATCCTTTAATTTTGAGACATCTAACAAATTAATTCAGAGACCTAAATTTCCTCAAATAGGTGTTATAATTAACAGAGCGAGTGATTTCAAAATCCACTTGAAAGCATAAAACTCATAACTATGTCACTCATTGAATGCCATTTCAAAAAAGCAGTAAAGCCGAATTTGTTAATTCAGCGTCCATTTATCGGTAGTATCTACAATTCTATTGTAACAGATATTTAGTGTATCGGAAAAATAAATCGTTAATACTTACTTCAACGTTGTTCTCCTCTAGATTTTGAGACGCATTAGCGCATACCAAATATCCACAACATACTCTCCTTGATCAGTCTTTTCAAACTTCCATGATTTTAAACGAACATTAAAAAATTTTTAGAGCCATTCCTTAAAACTAACATCTATACAAATAGTTTCTAGAAATCTTATAGTCCGTTAAGTTCTTCTATCATGTACTTCAAAATTTACATATTATTTGGCTAAAATTGCTACATCTATCACTCTTCTGCATCTTCCTCTCATAATAGCTCGTAACTTATTCAGCCATTGAAAGGATGACCAATGGTCTATCACAAACTTTCTATTAACTATTTTAACTATCTTTAGTTTTTCCTAATGAGAGACCTGTGGTTATTCTCTCGTGTTCATAATTTGTTTCGAAATCTCAACACTGTTCATTTATGCTGAAATTCTCATTTCTTCCAAAGATTTCTT
Source organism: Trachelipus rathkii (assembly GCA_015478945.1). NCBI lineage: Eukaryota > Metazoa > Arthropoda > Malacostraca > Isopoda > Trachelipodidae > Trachelipus > Trachelipus rathkii. The sequence goes on from JABUQX010114817.1 coordinate 21,383, forward strand.
ATCTCTCTGTACTTAACACTAAGACAAACAATCATAATGGTATGCCTTCAAAATTTTTATCAAGGTAAAACATTTTAGTTTTTTTAAAATTTGTAAAATTCATATTTTACTCAGTTTACGAGTGTTTTAATTTTTCACATTCACAAAATGAATGGCACAAAAACAAAAAATAATATTTTAATGTACTTTAATTTTTAAAAAAATATTGAATTAAAAAATAATTTTGTTTCTACATTATCTCTTCACTTCAAACTCTCTCTTACAAGATAATGCACAATTTTTAGATTGTTGCCGATAATATTATACGGGATGTCGTTACGCATTGCACAATGCATATCTCATACAAGAGGTATGACAACAAGCATATATGTCGGGAGAGGAGTTAGAAAATGTGGTAGGTTTTGGTGTAGAAATTGACCATTTCCTCTAATGAAATTGCTCGACTATATACTTGAGTTCTCTATCCTAGTCAACCAATTAGTCTGCATTAAAAGACTGTGAATAGCCGGAACATTGTCTAAAATAAAAAAATTATATAAATTCTAAAAGAGGTGTCTCTCGTTAACACCTTTTCAATTATTTTCATAACATTACAACACTTCTCTAAGCAAACTACATTAAAACGAGGAGATTATATTGATTGCTACCCGTTAAAGTGTTCTGAAAATGTCTTTTTGATATATGTTGTGATTTTTTGGTCTAACATTAGTACCTGTGAGATATGTTGTAGACTGTTAATCGATTGTGTTTTTAAACTCACCCAGTATTATATTTTGAAGCCCAAATGGATATAAGCATGGATAAAGAGTAATATGTGATTTCATATATGAAAAAGTCGTAACTTTGCCCCAAAAGCATATAATGAGAAACCGGAGATATTAGGTGGTTAATGTAATTTCAAGGTGTCTTAAAATTGAGAACAGTTTAAGTTATAGAAAGAAACCGTTCAAAAGATGCAAAAAAGTATTTACGTCAACTCATATAACAATTGGGTAAGGTATTTTTGATGCATGCAATATCCGGTAAAATACAGATCGTTAAAGACCTACTCCTACACACTTCATCATACTATATAATATATATACCATAATATTTATATTATTACCTTATTGTCACATATTCATATATATAAATAAAAAAATGCGATTAAAAAACATTAAATAGGTTTTTTTTAAAATAACATTAAGAATGTGAAACAAGAATTGTAGTATATAAAAATATTTAATAAAATTAGAGTATAAAGAACATCACTAAATGCTTAATGCTTATTTAGAAAAATATAAATGTGTTTATCAACATTATGTATTTATGCCATAATTTTCATTTAAAGCAAGTAGAAGCCCGAATTTCTTATATTGGCTTGAGAGTATTTTAATGTGATTTAAATACACCTTTAAGAGGTTTTCCAAAGGGATATTTAAATGTGTTAAGAGTGTCTTTAAAGAGACACCAAGATATATTAAGATTCATGTAGACTTCAAAGTAAGGTTTTAAAGCGGGTATTTAATGTCATAAATGTCTTTAACCTCTAAAATTACAGCTTTATTTTTCTGTAAAATTATATTTAATTTGCTGCTAATACATATATAATTATTAGTCCGTACAACCCTCGTTACGTGAATTTTTACCCTAAATTTTATAAATATATATTTGAGTAATATGTAGTGGGTAATTGTTACAAATTGTAGATATTTTATAACGGAGGATTATATTTATATAGCATTTTGGAAATATTAATTAGTAGTTTCATTGATAAAATGATGCAATTTCCAAGTAGGAGGATAAGAGCAGGCGAGATTATTTGTAATTAATTTAATAGTGTATATGTTTTAGGGTGCCGTTTAAATTGAAGCGGTGAGGTAGGTATATATTTAAATGAAATTATTCAAATATTTTAGGATATAATATGACAATAATTATTTACTAATATTATAGGTTTGTGATAGTCTGTTTTTAAATATAAATAAAGGATGTGAACATTTATCTTAAAGATTAAAATTTTCTCTTTGTTTATGGGAAGACGACAGAACATTTTGAAGAATAGTTTTAAGACTCTTAAATTGACGTTTTCTGCTAAATCATGACAATTTGAAATTATTTTGTAGTTATTAAATTAAAAATTGTTGTTTTTTATATAAAGGATTTTTTAGTAAAGTTGGATAAAAATTATAATAGTTTCATTGAAATGCAATATAAAAAAGCATAAAATACGAAGGTTTTGTATATTTAATTAAGTTTATTAATGTATGATCTTGAAATGTGAGGATCACATTGTTATAAATTATCAAAATTTGTTTTCTAGTTATAATTTGTTAGTTAAGCTAAAATTATGCTTGTGTATGGGGTAATATAATCAATAAAAATTTTAATCACTTCGTAAAATTTACGCTTTTCCTATTAAATTTGTATTATCAGCATTAACTCACAGATAGAATTTAGAACTACTTACTAAAAGTAAAGCGTCATTAGTTTTACATCTTAAAAATATTTTTCATTACTCACTACGATTTGAAACTTAATTTGTAATGGATTACTTATAAATTGGTGAGTATTATTTAAGTAACTGTGGTATTTTTAGGCATTTGAAAAAATTATAATAATAATTAGTAGTAGCATTTTCAAATTATGAAAAAATGTCAACTATTTATCTCTAAAAAACTCACTAGAAAATGTACCTCAAAAGAATTCCTCTACACCAAGAAACTTAACTGAGTTATTTTATTATGTGATTAATTTCTATATAAAGTTGGTTTTCATACTTTTAAAATATTTCATTACTTGTACGCCTTTGCCGTTGTAGTTTAAAACATATACTTTTTACTTATTTACTATAAAAATCAGTAATATACTTATTATTTTTTAAAATATTTTCAATATCAATTAAAATTTATGCTACCCTCAAATTTTTAGAGTACAATAAATATAATTTATAATACATATGAAAAATTAATATGGTATTTCTTAAATTGAGTTTTTTAAAGGGCATTTTTGCAAATTGAATAAAATTAATGTGCTTCATTTGAAATGCTGAAATTTAATCCAAGCATCCAAACGGGAAATTTGAGTTATAATAGTTTAGAGTGTCCTTATTTGAAGTTTGTTAATTATGATATGAAAATTTCAATTATTTGTTTATTATTATTACCAATGTTTTTTTACAGCCATGTTACATTTTAAAATAATAAATAATTTATTAATAACTTCTAAAATTAGACTTTATTTATCTTAATATTTATCATAATAAATATGTGCTCTCGCACATTCAGGAATATTTTCTATAAATTTCAACAATTATGAAATTATTAGTGGTAAAATCTTTTAAATATCGACTCTTTCGATAGATATATTGCTCCATAATATGAAAAATATATATTAGATGATTTCTGATTGCTAGTGCCAGCAAACTCTTCAAGTGATAAAGATAATAATTTGATGTATAGTTTTAGGTGTCTTAAATTGACGTTTTTTTGTAAATGAAAAAATTTTTTTATTTGGTTTTTATATACCAAATAATTCATTAGTCTTTCAAAACTATGTTTTAAAAATATAAAATATTTTAAACTTCTAAACTGACCCTGGTCATATATATCATCATATACAAGTTATACAACTGTCTTAAAAGAATTATTTTTCCTAAATTTTCAATCCATTTTATATCCATTTTGGTAATTCTTAAAAAATTGAGTTTTAACGGGATTTTATCAGATTTGAAAGATGTCAATTGATGTTTTCAATTGAGATGTAATTTCAAAAAGCAGAAAAGCGAATTTGTTAATACTATTCAGGTGTCTTTAAATTGACCTTTTTATGAAATTCAATATTTGTTTTTATTATACCTAAAATATTAGGAGCATAAGAAAAATAACCAATTTTAATATAAACAATTTTGACAGTTTCTTAAAATTACGATATTTTTTTAAATTTTCCATTACAAATTTAGATACGTCTTAATAAGTAACGATTTTTCCTAAATTATCACATTTGAAATTATTTAGTAAATATCTTAAATAAATTGAGTTATTTAACCTCAGATTTTATTTGATTTATGAGAAAAAAAATAATATAGTTGTTTACTATTATGAAATGCTCAAATTATGACAAATAGACAGAATAAGATCGAATTTGTTAATAGTTTAGTGTCTTAAATTTGACGTTTTTTAGAAACGAAAATTTCAATATTTGTTTTTTATATATGCGAAATATTTCATTAGTTGTTGAAAAGCTGTTTTAATATAAAAAATTTAACTTCTAAAATTAATCTTTTTCTTAAAATTTTATACAGTTACAAATTTAGCACTCTTAAATAGTACGATTTTTCCTAATATTTCAACATTTGAAAATTATTTGGTAAATTCTTAAAATTGAGTTTTTAAGGGATTTTTAAGCTTTTGAAAAAATAATGTTGTTTTCAATTAATTATGCCAATTTATCAAAAGAGCTGAAAAAGGCTGAAAGTTGGTAGAAGCATTTTATGGTGTCTATAAATTATGACGTTTTTGTTAATGAAATTTAATATTGGTTTATATAAGACCGGAAAATATTTCATTAAGTTAACAATGGAGTGAACTGTTAAATGAAGTTAACTCTTAAATGGACTGAACTGCTAAATGAAATTAACTCTTAAATGGAGTGAACTGTTAAATGAAGTTAACTTTTAAATTTATTTTGGTAATTTCTTAAAATTGAGTTATTAACGGGATTTTAGGCATTTGAAAATATAATGGGTTTTCATTGAAATGCATTTAAAACACAGAAAGCAATTTGTTAATAGTTTTAGGTGCCTTAAATTGAAGTTTTTAAATGAAAATTTCAATATTTCTTTTCATATAACCAATTTTTGTCAATTCGATGTGAAATCGTTTTAATAAAAATTTAACTTCTAAATTGCGCTTTTTCTTTAAATTTTCACATTAAATTAGAACTCTAAAAAGTAACGATTTTCCTAATTTCAACATTTTGAATTATTTGGTATTTCTTAAAATTGAGTTTTTACGGGATTTTTAGCAATTGAAAAAATAATGTGTTTCAATTTGAAATGCAATTTCAAAAAGACAAGTAAAGCGAATTTGTTAATAGTTTCAGGTGCCTTAAATTGAAAACTTTAAGTTTTGTAATGAATATTTATAATTTGTTTTTATCAAATAGCATTAATTGTCAAACTTCTTTCTAATAAAAAAAATTTAACTTTTGAAATTACTGCATTTTTCTTTAAATTATTGAAATTGAAAACTTTAGAACAAAAAAAGATACATTTTTCAGAAAATTTGAACTTTAAAATTATTGGTAATTCTTAAAATTGAGTTTTTAATTAACGGATTTTCGCATTTATTGAAAAAATGTTTCGAATTTAAGAATGAGTAATTTCAAAAAGCAGAAAAGTGAATTTAGTTTAATAGTGTTGGGTTCTTAAATAGACCTTTTTTAATGAAATTTCAATATTCATGTTTTTATATACCCTAAATCAGTATTTTAGATGTGAAAACCAGTTTTAATAAACAATGTATAGTAGAATTATATATATAATAATTTAACAACTTCAATTTTGGCAAAATATTTACATGCTTCTTAATCTTAGAGTTCTTTCTTTGAGTAAAATCTTAAAAGTACGATTTTTCCTTAACTTTCAAAACATTTTGAAAATTAATTTTGGTTTCGCGTTTAATGTTTTTCAAGTTATTATCAGGCTTTCAAATAATAATTTGTATTTCATGAAATCCCATTACAAAAAGAGCAGAAAAGCGAATTTGTTAAGAGTTTCAGGTGTCTCAAATTGACGTTTTTTTAAACGAACTTTGAAATCTTTGTTTTTATGATAACAAATATTAATTATTTAGTTATCAAAAGCTGTATTTATAAGAAATGGTTTAACTTCTAAATTAAGACATGTTGTTAAAGATATTAAAATACGGAATATAAAATTATTTAGATACTCTTAAAAGAATTAATATATTTATTTCAAACATGCTTAAATTATTTGCCCTTCTTCAAGGATCGAATTTCTAGTTTCCAGGATATTTTAGACTATTGAAGAAATATAGGTGTTTCATTTTTGAAATTTTCAAAGAGGCAGGAAACGCAATCATTTAAGACATAACAGGATGTGAAAATAATGTTCAATTTTAAATGAGTAATTTATATAGGCTTTCTATATGGTAGTATAGAATATAATTTTCATTAGAATGTGGAAACCTGTTTTGAATGTAATAAAAATTTTAAGCTTCTAAAATTACCTTTTTTTGAAATTTTCACATTACAAAATTTTAGAACTCTTAAAAGTAGGATTTTCCAAAAAATTTCAAACAATTCTAGAGATATTTGTTTATCCTATATTTCCTTTATTACTCAATTTTTATTCAGCATTTGAAAAAATTATGTGTTTCAATTGAAATGCAATTTCAAAAGACAGAAAAGAAATTGTTTAATAGTTTCAGGTGTCTTAATTGACGTTTTTTAATGAATTTTCCAATTATTTGTTTTTATATATTACCAAATTATTTATTAGATTGAAAACACGCGTGTACAACCTGCAAAAATTTTTATAACTATTCTAAAATTACGCTTTTTTTTTAAAATTTCTACACATATTAACTATTTGATAGAAACTTTTAAAAGTTACAGATTTTTCGACTAAATATTCAACATTTAAAATTATATTGTAATTTTAAATAATTGAAAGATTTTATAATAATATTTTAAGCATTTGAAAAAAAATTAATGTGTTCATTGAAATTGAAATTTCTAAAAGCAGAAAAGCGATTTATTGTTAATAGTTTTTTATGATGTCTTGATTTGCATAGCTTTTTGAAATTCTATCATAAACCTTATGTTTTAATATACAAATATTTTATTAGTTGTTCTGATTTTTAATAAAAAAAATTTTAACTTCTAAAATTACGCTTTTCCTTAAATTTTCACATTACAAATTTAGAACTCCTAAAAGTACGATTTTTCCTAAATTTCAACATTTACAATTTTTCCAATCTTAAAATTGAGTTTTTATACGGATTTTTAGCATTTGATAATATAATCTGTTTCATTTGAAATGAGCAGTGTACACTAAGAATTTTGTTAATTAGTTTAAATATTATTAATTACCGTTTTTTAATGAAATTTCAACGATTTGTTTTTATAATACCAAAAATATAATAAATAATAATACTATTGAACTGTTTGTAATAATAAAAATTTTATAACTTATAATTATATTCGTCTTTTTTAGTCATTATGTTACACATTAAAAATTTAGATAATCTTGAATTCCGTTTGTTTCGAATTTGCAACATTTGAATATTCTGATAATCTAAAATCTGAGTTTTTAACGGGATTTTTAGCAATTGAAAAAATAATGTGTTTCATTGAAATGCAATTTCAAAAAGCAGTAAAGAGAATTTGTTAATAGTTTTAGGTGTCTTAAATTGACGTTTTTTAATGAAATTTAAATATTTGTTTTTATATACCAAATATTTCATTAGTTGTGAAAACCTGTTTTAATAAAAAATTTTAACTTCTAAAATTACGCTTTTTCTTAAATTTTCACATTACAAATTTAGAACTCTTAAAAGTACGATTTTTCCTAAATTTCAACATTTGAAATTATTTGGTAATTCTTAAAATTGAGTTTTTAACGGGATTTTCAGCATTTGAAAAGATGATGTGTTTCATTGAAATGTAATTTTCAAAAAGCAGAAAGCGAATTTGTTAATAACTTTCATTGTGTTTAGATGTCGCCTATTTTTTAATGAACATTATTCAAATATTTTTGTAATCATTTTTCTACCAATAATGTTTCTTGGATGCGAGATGGAAGTTTATTAATAAACAATTTAACTATTCTAAAATTACGCTTTTTTATTAAATTCAGGCTGGCATTAAGTTCCAAGCTTCATTGACTCACTTGAAAGTAGCGAATTTTTTTCATTAAAATTTATTTAACATTACTCATATTTAAATTTTGTATTCTTAAAAAATTAAGTTTTTTAACTGGATTAAGATTAAGACATTAAAATAAAATAAAATATAATGTGTAGTATATTTTGAAATCATATTTCAAAAAGCAGAAAAGCGAATTTTGTTTAATACTTATTTAAGGTGATACTCTATAATTGACGATTTTTTTAAATAGAAATTTCATATCTATATAGTATTATTATATAATATTAGTGTGAAAAGCTAAATAAAAAATTTAACTCTAAAAATTACGCTTTTACTTGAATTTTCACATTCATAAGATTAATAGGACTTAAAAGTAGAGTTTTTCCTATATATAACATTATGGAAATTAATTGGTATTTTAAATTAGAAGTTTTTAACGGGACTTGGTATATACATTTTGAATAAACATTTTGAGTAGTTCTAATTAAACTGATAGTTTTTAAAAACAGAATGCACTGAATTTGTTAATATTATTTTAGCAAAAGCGTAATCTTTGTGTATTTTATTAATGAAATTTAATATTATTTATGTTTTATTAATATAACCTAAAATATTTCATTAGAATACTTGTTTATATATAAAAAAATTTTATGTATAACTTACTAATTATACACGCTTTTTTCTAATTTTCCACCAACTGTGTTCTTCTAAAATGTATACGATATTTGTCCTATAAATTTTTAACACATATACTCTAATTAGTAATCAATATTAAAATAAACTTGAAAATTTGCATATTCAGCAATTATGAATAAAATATAGGGCTATCATAACCACATTTATACTTTATTAAAAAGCCAGAAAAGCGTAAGTATTTTTTTATTTTAATTTTTTAAATAGGTTAAGATGTTCTTTTAAAAGTGTATTTCTTATGACGTATTTTGTTTATTTGTGTATTAGTTTATATGTGTCTTAATTAAGCAATATATTTAATGAATTATTAATATTATGTTTTTATACACTCGAAAATAATGTATTTAATTCTGTAAGTTTGCTATTTTATATAAAAATTTTTAATTCTAATAAATTATAAATTCTTGTAAATATAAATAATTCTTATACATTATTTTAGAACTCCTAAAAGTACGAATTTTTCAATAACGTCAATCTTATATTGTTAATATAAATTTGGTCTTCTCTTAAAAATGTGAGTTTTTATGTTTTTTATTTAAGCTAAATTCATGAGAAATTTTAAAGCATGTATTCTTTGCAATGGTCAAGTTTCAAAACACTCATGAAAGCGTAAATTGTTATAATCCATAATGTGAGGTTTTTGTAATATTGAACCATTTTATTTAGTTATTAATTTAGACATTTGTTTTTCATATACCGAATTGATACTCAAGAAAAACTTTGACACATGTTGAATAAAAAATTATTTGTAACGTTTAAAATTACGTATCTCATTTTATAATTTTTCACATTAATTGACATCAAAATAAAGGAGGGTGTTTTCTTTGGTCTTTAAATTCTTGAAATTCTTTGAAATTTATTATGGTATTTATAAAATTGAGTTTTTAACGTGTAGTATATATTATAATATTTATAGCAGGGAGACAATATAATATATAATATGTGTATTTCATGAAATGGCAATTTCAAAAGCGAACTCTAAAAACTTTTTACAACTTACAAATATAATGAGTGTCTTATATTTAACACGTATTTGTATGAAATTATTCATATATTTGTTTTATTATATATAAATTATTATTACTGTTAGTAGTATCAATACGGTGTTTTAATTATAAAAATTTTAAACTTCTAAATATTTAACGCTTTTTTTCTTAATAGTTGTATACGATACATAGAGTTAGAGGATGGAACTACTTAGACACACTACATATTTTCGTTATATATTTCAACTATTTAATATTTGGTATATTCTTAAAATTGGTTTATGATTAAATACAGGGATTTGTTCATCAGCATTTGAAAAGAATGACAAGTTAATGCATTATGTAATGTATAATTTCAAAAGCAGATATAAAGGCTCAGAATTTGTAATTACTATTTCAGAGTGTTCTTATAAATTTAGAACCCTTTTTAATAGGTGTAAGATTTAAATGAATTAGTTTTTAATTACACATAATTTTCGCTTCAGATCATGAAACGCATTTTAATAATAAATATAAACTAAATAACAGAGAGCACTAGTCATTGAGTTTTAAATTACTTTCACATTACTTACACCTTACCTAAGAAAGAGTAATATATAGTAATGAAAATATTACTTACCTCCTAATTTTCCAAATTGTAATTTATTATTTTGGTAATTAAGTTTAGTATTGTGGTAACTTGGCCGTGGATTATTTAGCTTTATGAAAGAATAATGTGTTTCATTAAATTATAGTACAAGTTTTCAAATAATGATGCTCCAAGGAGTTAAATTGAATCTATGTTTATAGTGTTGTAAATTTGTGAACTGTGTATATAATATAATTTTTCAATATATGTAGGTATTTTTATGATTATGTACCATATAGTTTATCATTTACGTATGAGGAAATATAAGCTTAGATATTTTCATAATAAATAAATATTATTTATAAGTATATTCTTAATACAGAATTGAATCACAAATTCACATCTTATTTTCACTTAAATTGTGGGGAGCAGATATTCCATAGAATTTAGTATAAGACTACCCTAAAAGTTAGTCGGACATTTTGTCCGCTAAATTTATCATACGAGTTGAAGATTTAAATATAAGATGTCTTTAAAAAGGATTGGGATTTTTAACGTTTATTTTTTTATGCAAATTTTGAGAAAATAAATTATATACCTTTGAATAATGCATATTTTAGATATACGAGAGATAGTAAATAGAGATTGTGTATAAATAAGTAGTTCAGGTGGTTACGTTAATAATTGAGGCGGTTTTTATTAACGGGAAGAGTTAAGCAGAGTGAATCAGAGTATGTTGTTGTTTAGTATATATATAACTCAAAGGATCTTTCTTTGTAAATTATTGTTTAAGTCATGATAAGCCTGTGTTTTAATAAAAATATTATATATATGTTCACGTTCAACATTATACCTGATAATCGCTATTGAGGGAATAGTATCAATTCACATAATTATATAGGATACTCTTAAAAGTTAACGATTGAACTTGAAACTAATATTCTGAAGTCATTTCAGACAGTTATTTGGTAATTTACTTATTATATGAATCAGTTTATTTTTAACTTGCTTATTAGATTATGAAAAAATTAGATTGTATTTTCATGTGTAGAAGGATTGCAATTTCAAAAAGGCAGAAAAGTCGATATCCTCATTTGTTAAATTGTACCTTTTCTTCAGTGGAAGGCCTGCATAGACAGATAGTTTTTTGTAAATGAAATTCAATATTTGTTGTTTCACTTGGTCTTCTTCATAGATTGTGATCACCTGTGGTTTAATAAATAAATTTTTAACTTCACTAAATAACGGTTTTCTTAAGATTTCAGCATTATATTAATAGTAATTTTAGAGACTCTTGATAAAGTTAACGGCGTCTATATTTGGTTCCTAGTAATTTCATCATTTGAATTATTTTTAATTTTTATAAATGAGTTTAATCGGCGTTACTTTTGTCCTGTTGTTCAGTCATATAATATAATAATAGGCAATTTCTAAAATCAAGAAAATGCGATTTGGGTAATTTATGTTTTCAGTGTGTTCCTTGTAAATCGGATTCTGTTTTTGATTAATGACAACATTAATCAATACTTCTCTGTTATGATTTATAGTTAAACTAATATTAATTTATCATTTAGATGATAAATATATCCTGTTATTTAGATAGAAGTGAAACTTGTAACGTTTACTACCATCATGATTTTATTCTGTGAATATATTACCATTACATAATTAGAACTCTTAAAATACGATTTTTCCAAATTTCAACAATTTAAAGATTTGGATGATTGTTGGGTGATATTCTTAAATATTTGTAGTTGTTTAAACGGTATTTGTACGAGCATTTGACGTAACATTGATGGTTGTTTCATGATAATGTAATTCTGCAAAAGCAGAAAAAAGCAGATGTCGTTAAAGATTCTTAATAATGGTGGTAAAGTTCCTTTTTTTACGAGTGAATATTTTCAAAATTTGTTTAATATATACCAAATTATTTCATTTGAGTTTGAATAAGGTGTGTAACTATAATTTATTATACTATCGTTATAAATATATAAGCTTATTCCTCTAGTTACCAAGTTGTTAAATCAGGTACGATTTTTTCTAAACTTTCAACATTTATAATATTATTTGGTAATTCTTTTAAAATTGAGTATTTCTTTACGGAATTAGATTATTGAAATATTAATTGTTTTCATTGAAATGCAGTTTCAAAACAAGAAAAAAGGCGAATTTAGGTTATACATAGTTAAGTCTAAATTGAATTAGTATTTTTTATATGAAAGTTTTTTTTTCACTCGTTTTTCATATTACAAAACTATTTTCCAATTAGTAGGGCAAACCTGTTTCGAATAAATATATTTAACTTCGTAAATACTTAGCGATTTTCTTTTTAAATTTTGTCTGACATTACATTAACTTTGTTATAACTCTTTAATTTACGTTATTTTGATCCGGAGGAATTGTTCAACATTATGTAGATATTGTGGGTATTTTGCGAATCTTAAATGAATGATGGTGTTAGTAGCTTTGGATAGTTTTGATAGCCTAATTGGAAAATATAATAGATAGTTGTTCATTGTAAGAAGCAAGTTTCTCAAATGAAGCAGTAATCACGAGGGAATTGTGTTACCATCAGTTCTTTAAGTGATCTTAAATTGAAGTTTAGGGTATGTTGAAAATTTTCAATTAATTTGTATGTTTTTATATATACCAAATACTAATACAATCATACGTTGTGCACACCACACCTGTATTTACTACTAAACAACTTTCTCACACTTTAAGAATTACGTCTTTTTTACTTATAGGTTTTTGCACAGGATAGGAAGTAGAAAATAATATAATTAAGATATAGATTTAGCAATACTTTCTAAAGTAGCCGAAGGATTTATTCAGCTCACTAAAATTGCATATATATATATATAGTATTATATAAAAGTTGAGTTTTTAAGCCTGGGGGAGGAGTGTTTGCATATCAATTTGAAAAAGATGATGTGTATTGTATTATCATTGAAATGTAATTTTTAGGCAGAGATAGAGGGAGAATCCTGTCTAATAGTGTTTCAGGTGTATGGCGTTGAAGTGAACTACTTTGGTATGTTTGAGAGATGAAGATTTCTATATAAAATGTATTGTAAATAAAAAATGAATGTTTAGATGGTCAAGTACATTTCATTTTTTAATGTAAACTACAGATGCTTCAAGCTGTCTAAAATTGACTGCTTGGTTTTCTTAGTAATATTTTTTTACGACAACGGGGGATTTTCCCCATTTCCACATGAGAATTATGTTGTGTTAATTCTTAAAGTGTGTTTTTGTAATCGTCGGGTATTGGTCGAGGGTTTTTAGTCATTTGAAAAAATTATATGTGTTTCGAGTTTAACGATTGGGCAATTGTCAAATGGAAAGGTTCAGAGAGGTGAGGCCGAATTTGGGGTGTGGTTGAATTGTGTAGTTGCTTCGGGTTAGCGGTTTATTTAAAAGTGGAACGTGTGTTATAAATGTTTAAGTTTAGAACGAGTATATTGATACATATGTTGTGTATAATGACGCGGTATATAGTCTGAGTTACTGTAGTTGGTGCTTGATTGATGTGTTATATATGAAAGTAGTTTGTGTAGCGTTCGTATAAATCTTATCTGCGTTGTAATGTCGTGTAAAATTTGGGTTTGTTTGGAGTTTACATTTAAATTTTAGAACTAAGGTTAAAAGTGATATGTATTTCTAAGGAAATTATTTACATAGACCGATTTGAATTATATTTTGTTAATGATATATATATATTATTTGTAGTTTTTTAATGGACGGGTGGAGTTTATGCTTTTGAAAATGATAATGTGTTTTCATTGAGATTCAATTTCAAAACGCATAGAGATCGAATGTTGTTAATAGGTTTTTAGGTGTATTAAATGTGACGTTTTTTACTGAATTTCAATTATTTGTTTTGATATACTAAATATTTTTCATTAGATGTGAAAAGCTTTTTAATAAAAAAATTTAACTTCTAGAAATTACGCTTTTTTCTTAAATTTTTTCACATTACATAATTTAGAAGCTCTTAAAAGTACTATTCTTCCTAAATTTCAACATTTGAAGATTTTAGGAATTTTTAAAATTGAGTTTTTTAACGGGATTTTTAGCATTTGAAAACTGTGTTTCATTGAAACGCAGTTTTAAAACAGAAAAGCGAATTTGTTTTAATAGTTTAGGTGTCTCAAATTGGCATTTTTTAATGAAATTTCAATATTTTTTTTTATAATATCCAAATATTTCATTAGATGTAAAAACCTGTTTTTATAAAAAATTTTTACTTTCTAGAAATTAGCTTTTTCTTAAGATTTCCACATTACAAAGTCAGAAGTTTTCTATTCTAACTATATTTAACATTTGAAATTATTTTGTAATTCTTAAAATTGAGTTTTTTAACTGTATTTTCAGCATTTTTGAAAAAAATAATGTTGTTCATTGAATGGAAATTTCAAAAAGCAGAAAAGGCAATTTGTAAAGTTTTATGTGTCTTAAATTACGTTTTTTTGTAATGAAAATTTCAATATTGGTTTTTTATATATCCAATATTTCATTAGTTGTGGAAAAATATTTTATATAAAGAAAAAATTTTTCACTTCTAAAATTACGCTTTCCTTAAATTTTCACATAACAAATTTAGAACTCCTAAAGTACGCAATTTTCCTAAATTTAACATTTGGAATTATTTTGGTATCTTAAAATTGAGTGTTAACGGATATTGTTTCATTTTTTTAAAAATCAATCTGTTTTTATTGAAATGCAGTTTCAACACGAGAAAAGCGAATTGTGTGTAATAGTACAATATCAAGCGTGTCTTAAGTTGACGTGTTTTTTAATGAAATTTCATCTTTGTTTTCATATACCAAATAATTTGACCTCTGGGAAGTGAAAAAAAAATGTTACATAAAAATTTTTAACTTCTAAATAGCTTTTTTTTAAATTTTACATTACAAATTTAGAACCCTTAAAAATTACGATTTTTTCCTAAATTTCACATTTAAAATTATTTGGTATTTCTTAAATTGAGTTTTTAACGGGAATTTTTAGCACTTGAAAAAATTAATGTGTTTCTTTGAAAGCAATTTCAAAAAGCAGATAAGCGAATTTGTTATAGTGTTCAGGTGTCTGTAAATTGACGTTTGTTAATTGAATTTCATATATTTGTTTTATTTAACCAATGTGACAAGAGATGTGAAAACCAGTTTTGAAAAAAAATTTTAACTTCTAAAATTACGCCTTTTTCTTTAAGTTTTCACATTCAAATTTTAAACTCTTAAAGTACGATTTTTTCCTAAATTTCAACATTTGAAATTTTTTGACGAATCTTTGATTGCCTATTTTACGGTATTTTTAGCTTTGAAAAAATAATGTGTTTCAATTAAAATAGCATTTCAAAAAGCAGCAAAAGCGAATTTTTGATGGTTTTAGGTCATCTCCATTGCTCTTTTAATGAAAATCAATATTGGTTTTTTTTTTGTTTTTTTTTTTTATTTTTTTTTCTTATTTTTTTTTTTTTTTTTTTTTTTTTTTTTTTGTTTTTGTTTTTTTTTTTTTTTTTTTTTTTTTTTTTTTTTTTTTTTACGTGCCATATTATTATTATGGATAAAGCTGTTTTAATAAAAAGAACGCTACATACTAAACTGAAGAACAAAGCGTACAATTTTCAGCATTACAAAATTAGGAACTGTTTTAAAGTATGATTTTTCCTTAAATTTTAACATACCAAATTTAGCGATACATCTTAAAATTGATTCTAAATGATTATTTGTAACAACTTGAAAATATGAATCGTGTTTCATTGAAATGCAATTTCCAAAAAGCAGAAAAGCGATTTTGTTAGAATAGTTTTCGGTGTCTTTAAATTGACGTTTTTTTAATGAAATTATATATTTGACATGGTCTTTTCTTACCAAATAATTCATTTTAGGTGTGGAAACCTGTTTTAATAAAATTTTAACTTCGTACAAATTACGCTTTGTTCTTAAATTGAATACACAGTTATGAACTTTAAAAAGTATGATTTTTCCTAAGTTTAACTTAAAATTATTTGGTAATTCTTGAAAATGAGTTTTTAACGGTTAATTGAGGCATTAAAAGTATGATTGTTTTCATTGAAATGTAATTTCAAAAGCAGAAAAGCGAATTTGTTAAGTTTTAGGTGTCTTTAATTTGTTTGGTTTTATTAATGAAATTAATATTTGTTTTTATATTACTAATTATGTTTCTTTAGATGTGAAAACCAGTTTTATAATAACAAATTTTAACTTCTATAATTATTCACGCTTTTTCTTAAATTTTTCACATTACAATTTTTACGATTTTTCAAAAACAATTTTTTTCCTAATTTCAAATATTTATAATTTATTTAGTAATTTTAAATTGTTTATTAACGCTATTTTTAGCATTTGAAAAATTATGTCTTTTCATGAAGATTCTGATTTAAATATAGCAGAATAGCGAAATTTGCTAATAAGTCTTCAAGGTGTCTTAAATTGCGTTTTTTTACGTAAATTTTAAATATTTTTGGTTTTTATATATCCCAAATAATTTCATTAGTAGGTGATAAAGTTTTGCTTTATTAAAGAACAAAAAGAACTTAACCAAATTAGGTAATTTTGTTCTTAAAAAATATTGTAGGAATCGAAATTTCTTTTTGAGGAAATGAAATTTTCAAAATATTTAAAAAATTGTAATCTAAAATTGATTTTTTTAACGGGATTTTAAGCGTTTGAAAAAATAACTGTGTTTTCATTTGAATATGCAATTTAAAAGAGAAAGCGTAATTTGTATAATGAGTTTTTCAGGTGTCTTAAAATTTGACAAGTTTTTTAATGAAAATTCTAAATATGTTTGTTTTTATAAAATATACCAATTATTTCATTGATGAAAAAGACGTGTTTTAATGATAAACAAAATTTAACTTCTAAAATTACGCTTTATTCTTAAATTTCCAACATTAC
>JABUQX010114818.1:0-18404 GCA_015478945.1 Trachelipus rathkii
GGGCGATTTCCTTAAGCCGAGTTTTTTCCCGAGAAGAAACCAAAAAAAAAATTATTACGGAATCTAAGTCTGTTAAAGAATTGATAATAATCAGTTATTCACATATTGGATATTTATTTTTCTTCGTTCTTAATTTTTCTTAAATCTTAATTAATTATCTGATTTATACTATATTTTATTTATATTAATTTTTTTTTTAGTTTAGTCTCCCTTAACTAGATTCCATTTTCTACGATAAATAATTTTTTAGAGGTAACTAAATTAAAAAATAATAAAAATACTTGCAGCACGACGCCCATTTACCTCGAAAACGTCCTAGTCATATAGTGACGTTTCGTAAAAGCCCAAAGTAAATGACTATACGCGTTTAGAATCCGTTTTTTACCCTTAGAACGTCGTTAAGCGTAATAATAGTTTCCAATAGTGACGTTTTCATCGGAACCGTTTTATAACTCAAAAAGTCTAAATCAAAAACGCTCTCCCAAAAGTCGACCTCGGAAAAACTTGAAATTTTTTCTTCAATTTAACTTAGACCTTCGACTTAATATATATATATATATAAACGTCATTATAATAATAATTATTACTCTTAACGATATTTCATCCCTATATCGGAAGAGCTTCGGAAGCAATTTGGGCCTCTCGTTCAACCCTATTCGATTTTAGAACTAATAAAGAAAGCCTGGATGCTCCTTCACCAACATTAATTAAAAGAAAGGAACTGAAGAAGGGTCGTCAAAATAAACCCGCGGTGGGCGATATCAGCCACATCGATCTCCAGACTCCTCATCACGCGCCATTCATAAATGTTTACCCTCCATCGGATGAAGAGTTTTTCGAACGAGGTTCGAGCGGACCATCCGAAGCAAAACCAAAAAAAAAGCAGCGTGATAAAAAACTCGGCGGGCGCCGAAAATATGGTGGTGATGAGTGTCGAGAATATTACAATATCGACGAGGTAATGAAAACGAGCGAAGGATTTTCCGCCTCTCCCACGAACTTTCCTAATCGAAAACCTAAACCTCGGTCCGATATGTGTAGAAACAAAGAAAAAATGCTGGGAGAAGAAATTTACGATTACCGAGCCGCGTGTCCTAACGTGTCTTCAATCATGAGAGAACACGACGAAATTCGCGGCCACCCTCAAGAAGAGAAGATGCTCGCAGATATGATCTTGGAAAAAGCTAGAATAAGTTAAACTACAAATTTTGTTTTCTTATAAACATTTTTATTTTATGTTGAGTAAAAAACTATCTCTATCCTATCGTTATTTATTTTTACCAAAAATTCTGACACTTTTTATTACGTAGAATTTGTTTTATTTTTTATAGACATTTTTTCACGTGGGTTTCGCCTATCTTTAAAACTTATTTTACGTGTGTTTTGCATTAACAAAAAGAATCTTTAACTCAAGTAGATATAGGCTAAATGCTCCATAAGAAAACCTTACGCGAGATATTTTTTAGGAAATTTTGATACCTTTATGACGTTAAAATTGGTTTATCGTAAACATAATTCCCAACGTGTGGTTCTTGTATTTACAAAAAGAATCTTTAACTCTCGTAAATATAAGCTAAATGTTTCATAGGATAAACCTTACGCGAGATAACTTTTACGATAAAGCGATACTTTTTCTACGTTAAATTTAATTTATTGATTATAAACATAATCCCTACGTAGGTTTCGTGTGGAAACTTACGTGAGAATTTTGTATTTACAAAAAGAATCTTTAACCTTACGCGAGATATCTTTTATGGAATTTTGTTACCTTTTTGACGTTGAAATTGGTTAAACATAACTCCCACGTAGGTTTCGTGCGGAAACTATATAATAAACGTTTTATTCAAATAAAGTTGTTTTTCTTTTTTAATTTTACAGTATCGTTTTTCATAAATATGGTTTGAACAGACAATAGAAATACTCTTACAAGCAGAAAATTTTTCAATCACCTTTCGAAAGATTGTTATCGTTGTTTATAAATAAATATTTAGAAACAAACTATTTAAAATAATTTTTTGACGTGAATTTTTATAATTATCTCTTTATAAATATATTTTAAAACGACGACGAAAGAAACATGGCAGACCTACTCAAAAAAAAAATGTGGTGAATATGAACGATGTTTATGGAAATTCCATCATTCGATCCTTACGAAACATCACTCATATTTAGAGGAAAAAACAAAAAGTTCAATGATAAAGATATAGATTTTAAGCGATTTTTTTGCTATAGATAATGATAATTAATTAGATTCCGTAATTATTTATTTGTTTGTTTCTCTCGGGAAAAAAACTCGCTTTAGGAACAAAAAAATTATTTTGCACCATCTCCCGAGAAGTAGAGAGTAACGTTATTTCGTGCCCCGAGCAAACCGTAGGAGGGTGCCCTTAAAATTTTTTTACGTTAATTTTTAAAGTGTACTATATTTATTTAAGTTAATATTTTTTTATGATTTGGTCTTCCTTAAATTCATTTTTCTACGATAAATAGTTTTTAGAGGTAACTAAATTAAAAATAACATAAAATAAATATTGCACGATCGCCCCAAAAATACGATAGTGACGTGTCTCGTATTACATGAGACGAATGCCTTATAAAGTGACACTTGACCTCCAAAATGAAACTCGCTTAGGGAACGAAATTTTTTTTGCACTTCCTCCCGAGAAGTAAAAAGTTAGGTTATTTTGTGCCCCGATCGAAGCGTAAGTTGGGACCTTTAAGATTTCTTTTACGTCGATATGGTGCCAAATAAATTTTTCGTTCCTTAAGCGAGTTTCTTTTTGGAGGGCAAAGTGTACTTTCTATGTATATATATATTTTTTTTTTAATTTAAGTCTTCCCTATAAATTCCAGTTTTCTAATGCAAAAATAATTTGTAGAGGTAATCTAAACAAATAGATAATTAAAAAAAACACACCCGACCCCGCCATTTCCTATAGGCTTTGAGCGATTTTTTGCTACACTTTTAAAATTAAACGTAAAAAAAATCTTAAAGGTACCCTCCTATAGTTTTTCGTTCCTCGGGGCACGAAATAACGTTACTCTCTACTTTTCGGGAGTGGCGCAAAATAATTTTTTTGTTCCTTAAGCAAGTTTTTTTAACGGAAACCAAAAAATAAAAATATTTACGGAATCTAAGTCTGTAATGAATTGATAATAATCGTTATTTACATATTGGATATCTATTTTTTTTTCTTCGTTCTTATTTTTTTTAAAAGTCTTAATTATTTATCATCATCTATACAAATCTGAACATAGGCGTGAAGCTCGGCAAACTTGAATTAGTCAAGGGTGCCGCGAATCGAAAATGTTTGAGAACCACAGATCTGATACTGATATATTATTTATATAAATATTTTTTTCTATAGTTTAGTCTCCCTTAAATCCTTTTTCTACGATAAAGTAATTTAGGGTAACTAATTAAAAAAATAATAAAAAATATTGCACGACGACCATTTACCTCATAAACGTCCTCGTTATATAGTGACGTTTCGTAAAAGCCCAAAATAAATGACTCTACGCGTTTAGAATCCATTTTTTACGCTTAGAACATCGTTAAGCGTAATAATCTTTTCAATAATGACTAAATTTAAAAATTAACGTAAAAAAAATTTTAAAGGTACCCTCCTACGGTTCACTCGGGGCACGAAATAACGTCACTCTCTACTTTTCGGGAGATGGGGCAAAATAAATTTTTTGCTCCTTAAGCGAGTTTTTTTCCCTAGAGAAACCAAAAAAAAAAATTACGGAATCTAAGTCTGTAAGGAATTGCTAATAATAAGTTATTCACATATCGGATATTTATTTTTTCTTCGTTCTTAATTTTTTTTAAATTCTTAATTATTTATCATGATCTATACTATATTTATTTATATTAATTTTTTTTATAGTTTAGTCTTCCTTAAATTCCATTTTCTACGATAAATAGTTTTTAGAGGTAACTAAATTAAAAAAAAATAATAAAAAATATTGCACCACGCCCATTTACATCGGAAACGTCCTCGTCGTATAGTGACGTTTCGTAAAAGCCCAAAATAAATGACTCTACGCGTTTAGAATCCATTTTTACGCTTAGAACGTCATTAAGCGTAATAGTAGTTCCAATAGTGACGTTTTATCGGAACTGTTTATAACTCAAAAGGTCTAAATCAAAATCGCTCTCCAAAAAGTCGACCTCGGGAAAAATTGAAATTTTTTTTTCAAATTTTAACTTATACCTTCGACTTATAAACGGTACAGAATAAACGTCACTACAATAATAATTAATGCCGTTTGATCGTTCGAGGTCATTTTTATGGTAATCGAGAAATGACATTATATTATAGTGACGCCGTAGAGGAAACCCGGCCTCAATTGACCTGAATATCAATTCTTAATATAAATATCGACGCAAAGAGATCTTAAAGGTCCCCACTTACGCCTCGATCGGGGCACAAAATAACGTAACCTTTGAATTCTCGGGAAATGTTGCAAAATAAATTTTTCGTTCCTTAAGCGAGTTTTTTTTTCGAGGGCAAGTGTACTTTATATATATTATTATTATTTTTAATTTAGTCTCCCTTAAATTCAGTTTTCTATGAAAAATAATTCTTAGAGGTAATTAAAAAAAAATTAAATTATAAAAACTCCGCCCGACAGCATCGTTGCTTGTTTATATTAATTTTTTTTATAGTTTAGTCTCCCTTAAATTCCATTTTCTACGATAATTTTTTTAGAGGTAACTAAATTAAAAAAAATAATAAAAAAATTTGCCACGACGCCATTTACTCGGACAAAACGTCCTCGTCTAATAGTGACGGTTTCGTAAAAGCCACAATAAATTTGACCTAAACCGTATGGATCCCTTTTTTACGCTTAGAACGTCGTTAAGCAATAATAGTTCCAATAATGACGTTTCATTGCGGAACCGTTTAATACTCAAAAGTCCTAAATCAAAATCGCTCTCCAAAAAGTCGACCTCGGGAAAAATTGAGATTTTTTTTTCAATCAAATTTTAACTTATACCTTCGAGACTTATAAGAACGGTTCTAGAATAAACGTCACTAAATAATATGATATTATCGCTTAACGATAGTTCAAATTTTCGCTATCATTTTAAAAATTAACGTAAAAAAATATTAAAGGTACACTCTACGGTTCACTCGGGCACGAAATAACGTTACTCTTCTACTTTTCGGGAGATGGTGCAAAATAAATGTTTTGTTCCTTAAGCGAGTTTTTTTTTCCTAGAGAAACTAAAGTAATTACGGAATCTAAGTCTGTAAAGAATTGCTAATAATAAGTTTTTCACTTATCGGATATTTATTTTTTCTTCGTTCTTAATTTTTATTTAAATTCTTAATTATTTATCCTGATCTATACTATATTATTAATTTATATTAATTTTTTTAAATACGTTTAAAGTCACTCTTACATTCTAACGGTATCAAACAAATTTTTTTTAGGAGTAACTAAATTAAAAAAAAATTAATAAAAAATATTGCACGACGCCGCATTTTCCTCGGAAACGTCCTGGTCAGATAGTGACGCTTCGTAAAAGCCCAAATAAATGACTCTACGCGTTTATAATCCATTTCCTACGCTTCGAACGTCGTTAAGATAATAATCAGTTCCAATAGTGACTTCATAGGACCCGTTTATAACTCAAAAGGTCTAAAATCAAAATCGCTCTCCAAAGAGTCGACCTCGGAAAAAATTGAGTTTTTTTTTCAAAATTTACCTTATAGACGATAGTTCATCCCTGAAAATATTGCCGTTTGGTCTTAATTTCAGTCTCCTTAAATTCAGTTTTCTTGAAAATAATTTTTAGAGGTAACTAAACACAAATTAATTATAAAAACTACGCACGACAGCATCGTTTTTTTGTTTATATAATTTTTTTTACTAGTTACTGAAACTTCAAACATTAAATTTTAAATAAAGAAAAACGGGATTTTAGAGTAAACTAAATTAAAAAAAATAAAAAAAAATAATTGTAACCACGCCCATTTACCTCGGAAACGTCCTCGTCCTATAGTGAACGTTTCGTAAAAGCCCAAATAAATGACTCTACGCGTTTGAATCCATTTTTACGCTTAGAAAGTCGTTAAGCGTAATAATAGTTCCAATAGAGACTTTTCATCGGAACCGTTTATAACTCAAAAGGTCTAAATCAAATCGCTCTCCAAAAAGTCGACCTCGGGAAAAATTGAATTTTTTTCGCATTCAAATTTATACTTATACGTGCGGACTTATAAGAGCGGTTTCAGATAAAACGTTCACTATAAAATTAATAATTAACTTTCTGCTAACCGATAGTTCATTTTCGCTACATTTTTAAAGAATTAAACGTAAAAAAATATATGAGGGTACCTCCTCAGGTTTTGACTCCGGGGACCGAAATAACGTTACTATCTCTTACTTCGGAGACTGGGTGCAGAAATACGAATTTGTTTGTCTGCGCTTAAGCGAGTTATTTTTTCCTAGGAGTGAAACAAAAAAAAGTAATTACGGAATCTAAGTCTGTAAGAATTGCTAATAATAAGTTTTTCACATATATTTATATAATTATTTTTTTCTTCGTTCTTAATTTTTATTAATTGCTTCATTATTATCTGATCCCTATACTTAATTATTCACTATAAGTTAAATTTTTCCATCTTCTTCTGTTATGAAACGGTATCAAACAAATTTTTTTTAGGAGTAACTAAATTAAAAAAAAATTTTTTTTTTTAATAAAGTGTTCCGATAAATAAATGAATCTCGTTTAAGGCAAAATTTGATATATTATATACATATATTTATTCTTTTAAAAAACTAAGATATTCGTTGAATTTTTTTTTTTCAAATTTTAACTTATACCTTCGACTTATAAACGGTACTGAATAAACGTCACCAAAATAATAATTAATACAGTTCATCCCTGAAAATATTGCCGTTTGGTCGTTCGAGGTCGTTTTTATGGTAATCGAGAAACGTCATTATATTATAGTGACGCCGTAGAGGAAACCCGGCCTCGATTGATCCCCTCCGAGTATCGTCTCGGTAATAACGAAACGTCACTATCGTATTTTGAGGAAAAAAACGAAAAGTTCAACGGATAAAGGTATGATGAATATTAGGAAAAATTAAGAACATACTACAATTACAACAATTTAATGATAAGTGAATACTGAAATATCAATTCTTAATATAAATATCGACGTAAAAGAAATCTTAAAGGTCCCTACGATTGGGGGACAAAATAACGTAACTTTTTACTTCTCGGAGATGTTGCAAAATAAATTTTTCGTTCCTTAAGCGAGTTTTTTTTTCGAGGGCAAGTGTACTTTATATATATTATTATTTTTTTTTTAATTTAGTCTCCCTGAAATTCAGTTTTCAATGAAAAATAATTTTTAGAGGTAACTAAACAAAAAATGTAACTAAACAAAAAAATAATTAAAAAAATCACGCACGACGCACGTTTCCGAGGTAAATGGGCGTCGTGCAATATTTTTTATTATCTTTTTTTTTTTAATTTAGTTACCTCTAAAAAATATTTATCGTAGAAAATGGAATTTAAGGGAGACCAAACTATAAAAAAAAATTAATATGAATAAATATAGTATAGATCATGATAAATAATTAAGACTTTAAGAAAAATTAAGAACGAAGAAAAATTAAATATCCAATATGTGAATAACTGATTATTATCGATTGTTTACAGACTTAGATTCCGTAATTATTTTTTTTTTTGGTTTCTCTCGGGAAAAAAAAACTCGCTTAAGGAACAAAAAATTTATTATGCACCTCTTCTCGAAAACAGTAAGAGATATAACGTATTTTTCAGTGCCGGAGATGACGCGTAGAGGTACTGTTTAATATTCTTTTTGTAAGCGTGTATTTTTAAAGTGTAGCAGAAAATCTCTCAAGGCCTATAGGAAATGGCGTCGTCGTATAGTGACGTATTTCGTAAGGGAGATGCCCAAATAAGATGACGATTCTATCGCGGTTTAGAATCCATTTTTTAATGCTTAGAACGTCGAGTTAAGCGTATAGTATTCACATAGTGAGACTTCAAAGGAGCCCGTTTATACTGCAAAAGGTCTAATTCAAAATCGCTCTCCAAAAGTCGACCTCAAAAAAAAGTAAATTTTTTTTTTTTTCAATTTTAATCTTATACTTCGACTTATAAATCGGTACACGAAAAGTAAGAGGTCACTATGAGATTAATAAATTAATACGCCTTAACGATAGTTTCATCCCTGAAAATACGTTCGAGTTCGTTTTTTATGGTAATCGAGAAACGTCAATATATTATAGTGACGCCGTAGAGGAAACCCGACCTCAATTGATAACCTACGAAGTTCGTATCGTTAATAATATAATGCCTCGTTCCAAGTTTTTTGATGATGGAAAAAAAACGTATAGTTCACAGATAAAGTTGATGAAATTTATGAAATGGTTTAGAACATAGAGGAAAAGAGAACTAATTAAGATGAGTGAATTACTGAATATCATTCCTTAATATAAATTATCGACGGTAAAGAAATCTTAAAGGTACTTACTTACGCTTTCGATCGGGGCATCAATAACGTAACTTTTACTTCTCGGGAGATGTTTCAAAATATATTTCTCGTTCCTTAAGCGAGTTTTTTTTCGAGGCAAGTGTACTTTATTAGTATATTATTAATGTTTTTTAATTTAAGTCTCCCTTAAATTTCTTTTCTATGAAAAATACATTAAACAGATACAACTAAACAAAGAATAATTAAAAAATTGACGAGATAAATGAATGTTAAATAGAGGACATTGAGCGATTTTTTGCTACACTTTTAAAATTAACGTAAAAAAGTATTATTAAAGGCACCCTTCTGAGCGGTTCACTGATCGGGCCAAAAAAAAACGGGAAAAAATTTTTTTAACGTTTTAAAAACTTCTCTACCCTTTCGGGAGATGGTTGC
The DNA here is from genome assembly GCA_015478945.1 of Trachelipus rathkii. Taxonomy (NCBI): domain Eukaryota; kingdom Metazoa; phylum Arthropoda; class Malacostraca; order Isopoda; family Trachelipodidae; genus Trachelipus; species Trachelipus rathkii. The sequence goes on from JABUQX010114818.1 coordinate 8,925, forward strand.
AAAAATAAATTTTTTTGTCCTTAAGCGAGTTTTTTTCCGAGAGAAACCAAAAAAAAAATTTATTACGGAATCTAAGTCTTTAAAGAATTGATTGATAATTGTTTATTCACATATTGGATATTAATTTTTTCCTTCGTTCTTATCGCTAATAAAGTCTAAATCTACTTATTTTGACAACAACTACTGTTAAAAGTAATAACAATTCTTTTTTTTGAGTTTTAGCCCCGCCTGAAGACAACGTAAGTTTGTAACAAATAAATAATTTCATTAAAAATTATGAAGTAAAAAAAATAATAAACATATTGCACGATCAGGTATTCACATTCGGAAACGTCGTCGTCATATAGTGACTGTTTGTTTCGTAAAGCCCAAAGTAAATGGACTTTTTCTACGCGTTTAAGAATCCGTTTTTTCCTTAGACGTCGTTAAGCGGTAATAATAGTTCAATAGTGATCGTTTCATCGGAACTCGTTCTTGAACTCAAAAGTCTAAATCAAAACGCTCTCTCAAAAGTCGACCTCGGAAAAAGTTGAAATTTTTTCTTCAAATTTTAAACTTAGACCTTCGACTTATAAATGGTACACGAAAATAAACGTCATTATAATATAATTATTACTGCTTAAGCGATAATTTCATGCCTCTATCGAAGAGCTTCGGAAGCAATTTGGGCCTCTCGTTCAACCCTATTCGATTTTAGAACTAATAAAGAAAGCCTGGATGCTCCTTCACCAACATTAATTAAAAGAAAGGAACTGAAGAAGGGTCGTCAAAATAAACCCGCGGTGGGCGATATCAGCCACATCGATCTCCAGACTCCTCATCACGCGCCATTCATAAATGTTTATCCTCCATCGGATGAAGAGTTTTTCGAACGAGGTTCGAGCGGACCATCCGAAGCAAAACCAAAAAAAAAGCAGCGTGATAAAAAACTCGGCGGGCGCCGAAAATATGGTGGTGATGAGTGTCGAGAATATTACAATATCGACGAGGTAATGAAAACGAGCGAAGGATTTTCCGCCTCTCCCACGAACTTTCCTAATCGAAAACCTAAACCTCGGTCCGATATGTGTAGAAACAAAGAAAAAATGCTGGGAGAAGAAATTTACGATTACCGAGCCGCGTGTCCTAACGTGTCTTCAATCATGAGAGAACACGACGAAATTCGCGGCCACCCTCAAGAAGAGAAGATGCTCGCAGATATGATCTTGGAAAAAGCTAGAATAAGTTAAACTACAAATTTTGTTTTCTTATAAACATTTTTATTTTATGTTGAGTAAAAAACTATCTCTATCCTATCGTTATTTATTTTTACCAAAAATTCTGACACTTTTTATTACGTAGAATTTGTTTTATTTTTTATAGACATTTTTTCACGTGGGTTTCGCCTATCTTTAAAACTTATTTTACGTGTGTTTTGCATTAACAAAAAGAATCTTTAACTCAAGTAGATATAGGCTAAATGCTCCATAAGAAAACCTTACGCGAGATATTTTTTAGGAAATTTTGATACCTTTATGACGTTAAAATTGGTTTATCGTAAACATAATTCCCAACGTGTGGTTCTTGTATTTACAAAAAGAATCTTTAACACTCGTAAATATAAGCTAAATGTTTCATAGGATAAACCTTACGCGAGATAACTTTTACGATAAAGCGATACTTTTTCTACGTTAAATTTAATTTATTGATTATAAACATAATCCCTACGTAGGTTTCGTGTGGAAACTTACGTGAGAATTTTGTATTTACAAAAAGAATCTTTAACCTTACGCGAGATATCTTTTATGGAATTTTGTTACCTTTTTGACGTTGAAATTGGTTAAACATAACTCCCACGTAGGTTTCGTGCGGAAACTATATAATAAACGTTTTATTCAAATAAAGTTGTTTTTCTTTTTTAATTTTACAGTATCGTTTTTCATAAATATGGTTTGAACAGACAATAGAAATACTCTTACAAGCAGAAAATTTTTCAATCACCTTTCGAAAGATTGTTATCGTTGTTTATAAATAAATATTTAGAAACAAACTATTTAAAATAATTTTTTGACGTGAATTTTTATAATTATCTCTTTATAAATATATTTTAAAACGACGACGAAAGAAACATGGCAGACCTACTCAAAAAAAAAATGTGGTGAATATGAACGATGTTTATGGAAATTCCATCATTCGATCCTTACGAAACATCACTCATATTTAGAGGAAAAAACAAAAAGTTCAATGATAAAGATATAGATTTTAAGCGATTTTTTTGCTATAGATAATGATAATTAATTAGATTCCGTAATTATTTATTTGTTTTGTTTCCTCTCGGGAAAAAAACTCGCCTTTAGGAACAAAAAAATTATTTTGGCACCATCTCCCGAGAAGTAGAGAGTAACGTTATTTCGTGCCCCGAGGAACGAAAAACTTTGTCCTTAAAATTTTTTTTACGTTTAATTTTTTTTTCAATTTGAGATTTTATTTATTTTAAGTTAAATTTTTTTATGATTTGGTCTTCCTTAAATTCCATTTTCTACGATAATTAGTTTTTAGAGGTAACTAAATTAAAAAATAAATAAATAAATATTGCACGACGCCCCAAAATACGATAGTGACGTTTCGTAATTACCGAGACGATCCTTATAAAGTACACTTGACCTCCAAAATGAAACTCGCTTAGGGAACGAAAAATTATTTTGCAACATCTCCCGAGAAGTAAAAAGTTACGTTATTTTGTGCCCCGAAAGAAGCGTAAGTGGGGACCTTTAAGATTTCTTTACGTCTCGGGAGATGTTGCAAAATAAATTTTTCGTTCTTAAGCGAGTTTTTCTTTGGAGAGCAAGTGTACTTTCATATATATATATAAGTATTTTTTTTTTAATTTAGTTCCTTAAATTCAGTTTTCTATGAAAAAAATAATTTGTAGAGGTATCTAAACAAAAGATAATTAAAAAAAACAACGCACGACCCCCATTTTCTATAGGCTTTGAGCGATTTTTGGCTACACTTTAAAAATTAACGTAAAAAAAATCTTAAAAGGTACCCTCCTACGTTCACTCGGGGCACGAAATAACGTTACTCTATACTTCGGGAGATGGCGCAAAATAATTTTTTTGTTCCTTAAGCAAGTTTTTTTTTCGACCGAGAGAAACCAAAAAATAAAAAATAGTTACGGAATCTAAGTCTGTAATGAATTGATAATAATCAGTTATTTTCATATTGGATATTATTTTTTTTCTTCGTTCTTATTTTCTTAAAGTCTTAATTATTAATCATGATCTATACTATATTTAACATAGGGTGACTTCGGCAAACTTAAATTAGTCAAGGGTGCCGCGAATCGAAAATGTTTGAGAACCACAGATCTATACTATAATTATTTATATAAATATCTTTTTTTTTTCATAGTTTAGTCCCCTTAAATTCAGTTTTCTATGAAAAATATTTTTAGAGGTAACTAAATTAAAAAATAAATAAAAAATATTACATACCCCCATTTACCTCGGAAACGTCGTCGTCATATATAGTGACTTTTCGTAAAAGCCCAAAATAAAAGACTCTACGCGTTTTTAGAATTCATTTTTAACGCTTAGACCCCATTTCCTATGGGCTTTGAGCGATTTTTTGCTACACTTTTAAAATTAACGTAAAAAAAATTTTAAAGGTACCCTCCTACGGTTCTTTTTCGGGGCTCGAAATAACGTCACTCTCTACTTTTTTGGAGATGGTGCAAAAATAAATTTTTTTTGCTGCCTTAAGCGAGTTTTTTTTCCCTTAGAAACGCAAAAAAAAAAAAAAATTACGGATCTCAAAGTCTGTAAAGAATTGCTAATATAAGTTATTCACATATCGGATATTTATTTTTTCTTCGTTCTTACTTTTTTTTAAATTGCTTATTTATTTATCATGATTTATATATATATTATTTATTTAATTTTTTTTTATAGTTTTTAATCTACTTAAATTCCATTTTCTACGAAAAATAATTTTTTAGAGGTAACTAAATAAAAAAAATAATAAAAAAATATTGCACGACGCCCATTTACTGGAAACGTCGTCGTCCTATAGTGACGTTTCGTAAAAGCCCAAATTAAATACTCTACGCTTCTAGAATCCATTTTTACGCTTAGAAAGTCGTTAAGCGTAATAGTAGTTCCGATAGTGACGTTTTATCGGAACTGTTTATAACTCAAAAGGTCTAAATCAAAATCGCTCTCCAAAAAGTCGACCTCGGGAAAAATTGAAATTTTTTTTTTCAAAATTTAACTTATACCTTCGACTTATAAACGGTACAGAATAAACGTCACTACAATAATAATTAATGCCGTTTGATCGTTCGAGGTCATTTTTATGGTAATCGAGAAACGACATTATATTATAGTGACGCCGTAGAGGAAACCCGGCCTCAATTGACCTGAATATCAATTCTTAATATAAATATCGACGCAAAGAGATCTTAAAGGTCCCCACTTACGCCTCGATCGGGGCACAAAATAACGTAACTTTTTACTTCTCAGGAGATGTTGCAAAATAAATTTTTCGTTCCTTAAGCGAGTTTTTTTTTCGAGGGCAAGTGTACTTTGTATATATTATTATTTTTTTTAATTTAGTCTCCCTTAAATTCAGTTTTCTATGAAAAATAATTCTTAGAGGTAACTAAACAAAAATTAATTATAAAAACTACGCACGACAGCATCGTTGCTTGTTTATATTAATTTTTTTTTATAGTTTAGTCTCCCTTAAATTCCATTTTCTACGATAAATATTTTTTAGAGGTAACTAAATGAAAAAAATAATGAAAAATATTGCACGACGCCCATTTACCTCGGAAACGTCCTCGTCATATAGTGACGTTTCGTAAAAGCCCTAAATAAATGACTCTACGTGTTTAGAATCCATTTTTTACGCTTAGAACGTCGTTAAGCGTAATAATAGTTCCAATAATGACGTTTCATCGGAACCGTTTATAACTCAAAGGGTCTAAATCAAAATCGTCTCCAAAAAGTCGACCTCGGGAAAAATTGAATTTTTTTTTTTTCAAATTTTAACTTATACCTTCGACTTATAAACGGTACAGAATAAACGTCACTATAATACTAATTAATCGCTTAACGACACTTTAAAAATTAACGTAAAAAAAATATTAAAGGTACCCTCCTACGGTTCACTCGGGCACGAAATAACGTTACTCTCTACTTTTCGGGAGATGGTGCAAAATAAATCTTTTGTTCCTTAAGCGAGTTTTTTTCCCTAGAGAAACTAAAAAAAAAATTATTACGGAATCTAAGTCTGTAAAGAATTGCTAATAATGAGTTATTCACATATCGGATATTTATTTATTCTTCGTTCTTAGTTTTATTAAATTCTTAATTATTTATCCTGATCTATACAATATTTATTTATATTAATTTTTTTTATAGTTTATTCACCCTTAAATTCCTTTTTCTACGATAAATAATTTTTAGAGGTAACTAAATTAAAAAAAATAATAAAAAATATTGCACGACGCCCATTTACCTCGGAAACATCCTCGTCGTATAGTGACGTTTCGTAAAAGCCCAAAATAAATGACTCTACGCGTTATAATCCATTTCCTACGCTTCGAACGTCGTTAAGCGTAATAAAAGTTCCAATAGTGACGTTTCATAGGACCCCGTTTTATCACTCAAGGTCTAAATGCAAAATCGCTCTCCAAAAAGTCGACTTCGGAAAAATTGAGTTTTTTTTTTCAAATTTTTACCTTATAGCGAATATTCCATCCTGGAAATATTGCCGTTGGTCTTATTAGTCTCCCTTAAATTCCATTTTCTACTAAAAATAATTTTTAGAGGTAACTAAACAAAAATTAATTATAAAAACTACGCACGACAGCATCGTTGCTTGTTTATATTAATTTTTTTTTATAGTTTAGTCTCCCTTAAATTCCATTTTCTACGATAAATATTTTTTAGAGGTAACTAAATTAAAAAAAATAATAAAAAATATTGCACGACGCCCATTTACCTCGGAAACGTCCTCGTCCTATAGTGACGTTTCGTAAAAGCCCAAAATAAATGACTCTACGCGTTTATGGAATCCATTTTTTCACGCTTACACGTCGTTAAGCGTAATAATAGTTCCAATAATGACGTTTCATCGGAACCGTTTATAACTCAAAAGGTCTAAATCAAAATCGCTCTCCAAAAAGTCGACCTCGGGAAAAATTGAATTTTTTTTCCTTCAAATTTTAACTTATACCTTCGACTTATAAACGGTTCAGAATAAACGTCACTATAATAATAATTAATCGCTTAACGATAGTTCATTTTCGCTACATTTTAAAAATTAACGTAAAAAAAATATTAAAGGTACACTCCTACGGTTCACTCGGGCACGAAATAACGTTACTCTCTACTTTTCGGGAGATGGTGCAAAATAAATTGTTTGTTCCTTAAGCGAGTTTTTTTTTCCTAGAGAAACTAAAAAAAAGTAATTACGGAATCTAAGTCTGTAAAGAATTGCTAATAATAAGTTTTTCACTTATCGGATATTTATTTTTTCTTCGTTCTTAATTTTTATTAAATTCTTAATTATTTATCCTGATCTATACTATATTTATTTATATTAATTTTTTTATAGTTTAGTCACTCTTAAATTCCTTTTTCTACGATAAATAATTTTTAGAGGGTAACTAAATTAAAAAAAATAATAAAAATATTGCACGACGCCCATTTACCTCGGAAACGTCGTCGTCATATAGTGACGTTTCGTAAAAGCCCAAAGTAAATGACTCTACGCGTTTAGAATCCATTTTTTACCCTTCGAACGTCGTTAAGCGTAATAATAGTTCCAATAGTGACGTTTCATCGAAACCGTTAATAACTCAAAAGGTCTAAATCAAAATCGCTATCCAAAAAGTCGACCGCTGAAAAAATTGAATTTTTTTTTTTTAAATTTTAACCTATACCTTCGACTTATAAACGGTACAGAATAAACGTCACTATAATAATAATTAATACGCTTAACGATATTATAGTGACGCCGTAGAAGAAACCCGGCTCGATTGATCCCCTCCGAGTATCGTCTCGGTAATTAACGAACGTCACTACCGTAGAGGAAACCCGGCCTCGATTGATATCTTCCGAGTATCGTCTCGGAATTTACGAAAACGGTCACTAATTCGTATTTGAAGGAGAAAAAACGGAAAAGTTACACGGATAAAGTATGATTGAATTAGAAAAATTTAAGACAAGAAAAAATGAAACAATTAATGAGAGTGAATACCTGATAATCAATGTTCTTGAATATAAATATCGACGCTAAAGAAATCTTAAAGGTTCCCACTTACGCTTCGATCGGGGCCACCAAAATAACGTAAACTTGTTTACTTCTCGGGAGATGTTGCAAAATAATTTTTCGTCCTTAAGCGAGTTTTTTTTCGAGGGCAAGTGTACTTTATATATATTATTAATTATTTTTAATTTAGTCTCCCTTAAATTCATTATTCTATGAAAAATTAATTTTGAAGGGTAACTAAACAAAGAAATAATTAAAAAAAACAACGCACGACGCCCATTTCTTATAGGCTTTAAGCGATTTTTTGCTACACTTAAAAAATTAACGTAAAAAAAATATAAAGGTACCTCCTACGGTTCACTCGGGCACGAAATAACGTTACTCTCACTTCTCGGGAGATGGTGCAAAGTAAATTTTTCGTTCAGCGAGTTGTTTTCCCGAGAGAAACCAAAAAAAAAATTTATTACGGGAATCTAAGTCTGTAAAGAATTGATTAATAATCAGTTTATTCACATATGGATATTTATTTTTCATGTCGTTTCTTAATTTTTCTAAAGTCTGTAATTATTTATCATGATTATCTATATTTATTTATTTATTAATTTTTTTGTTAGTTAGTCTCCCGTAAATTCCATTTCTACGATAAAATAATTTTTAGAGGTAACTAAATTAAAAAAAATAATAAAAATATTTGCACCGGACGCCCATTTACCTCAGGAAAACGTCGTCGTCATTATAGTTGACGTTTTCGTGGAAAAGCCAAAGTAAATGATCTACGCGTTTAGAATCCGTTTTTTGACCCTTAGAACGTCGTTAGCGTAATAATAGTTCCACAATAGTTGACGTTCATCGGACCGTTTATGAACTCAAAAGTCAAATGCAAAAACGCTCTTCCAAAAGTCGACCTGCGGAGAAAAAATTGAAAATGTTTTTCGTTCAAATTTTAACCTTAGACCTTCGAGCTTACTAATGGTACAGAATAAACGTCATTATAATAAAATTATTACTCTTAACGATATTTCATCCCTCAAAATATTGCCGTTTGATCGCTCGAGGTCGTTTTTATGGTAATCGAAGAAACGTCATTATATTATAGTGACGCCGTAGAGAAAACCCGGCCTCGAATGATCCCCTCCGAGTATCGTCTCGGTATTTACGTAACGTCACTATCGTATTTTGAGGAAAAAAACGAACAGTTCATGGATAAAGGTATGATGAAAATTAGGAAAATTTAAGAACATAGAAAAAATAAACAATTAATGATAGTGAATACCTGAATATCAATTCTTAATATAAATATTGCGACGTAAAGAAATCTTAAATGGTTCCCAACTTTACGCTTCGATCGGGCACAAAATAACGTAGACTTTTTTACTTCTCGGAGAGTGTTTGCAAAATTAAATTTTTCGTTCCTTAAGCGAGTTTTTTTTTCGAGTGCAAGTGTACTTTAATATATATTATTTTTTTTTAATTTTAGGTCTCCTGAAATCAGTTTTTCAATGAAAAATAAATTGTTTAGAGGTAACTGAAACAAAAATGTAACTAACAAAAAAATAATTAAAAAAGAAAAAAATCACGACGACGTTTCCGAGGTAAATGGAGGGCGTCGTGCAATATTTTTTATTTATCTTTTTTTTTTAATTAGTTACCTCTAATAATTATTTATCGTAGAGGAATTTAAGGGAGACCGAACTATAAAAAAAAATTAATATGGATATGTAACATAGATCATGATAAATAATTAAGAGTTGAAGAAAATTTAAGAACGAAGAAAATAAATATCCAATATGTCAATAACTGATTATTATCGATTGTTTACAAACTTAGAATACCTTAATTATTTGTTTTTTTTTTTGGTTTCTCTCAGGAAAAAAACTCGCTTAAAGGAAACAAAAAATTTATTTTGCACCACCTCTCGAAAAGTAGAGAGTAACGTTATTTCGTGCCCCGGCAGTGACCGAGGAGGGGTTACCTTTAATATTTTTTTACGTTAATTTTTTAAAGTGTGTAGCAGAGAAAATCGCTCAACGGGCCTATAGGAATTGGTCCATTGGGATAGCGTTTGGACCACACAATCGTTACAACTCTACTCAATCCATCGGCTTAGAAACGTTTCGTTAAGATACAGTCTGAGCCACAAAACTAAGGTGCGGAACGGAACCGGTAATGATAACTCAAAAGGTTTCTAAATCAAAATCGCTCTCCAAAAGTCGACCTCGG
>JABUQX010114819.1:0-12500 GCA_015478945.1 Trachelipus rathkii
GAACGGGATGTTCTCTGCGCTTACAAGACTAGGTATTTCTGGCCATACATGGATCGTGACATCAGAATTTTGGTTTGGTTAACCTCCTTGGTCCAACAGTGCCAACTTTTCAAAAAAATTCCACGCCACACTTAAACCACATATTTATCCCATAGAAATCCCGTCAAACAGAGATTTTTGGAAACAGTACATATCGACATCCTAGAACCATTACCTCCATATTCCTTTACCCGATACTTCAGCTGCGAGTCTTCAGATATCTTCTCGGCGTGCATTGACAAGAAACACTAAGCGGACAGAAGTAATTTCTCTAGCGAATACGACTTCAGAATCTGTTGAATTTACCATTCATGTAATGGAATATGAAGATTTGAATACCTCTCTATGTATATCCTCAGATAGATGATCATAGTTTTTGAAGGAGAATTTTTGCAAAAGACTTATGCAAATTGATTTGGTTCATTAGACTCCGTAGAAGAGCTTACCATCCTCAGAAAATGGCCAAATCGAGAGATTTCATCGATCGCTGAAAAGTGCTATCTTGGCGTGAAAATCAAACTGGATTTTCGAGAGCTACCACCTCTTCATCACTCCAATGAACCATCATACATTCTTGCCGATCTTCAAACCTGTTCCCATGTCTTTCTTTGAGTTTATCGCATTCGGAAAAGTCTCGAAACACCTTATTCTGGCCCTTAAAATGTTATTCAATGAATGGATCGATGCTACAAGAAACAACTTTCTGATGGGTGGACGGATGTCGTTTTGATTGGTCATTTGAAGTCTGGCGTACTTCCTCCGCCTTCAAAGATGGTTCATCAATCAGTTAATGATTCGCCTTCACAGATGGTTCCTAAATCGGATGATGGTCCCACTTTTGGATGATGATTCGCCTTGAAAGGTGGTCACTTCATCTACTGGAAAGCAGGAACAATCTTTAGTGTCCAGACTCAACCCAGTTTGCAGGGTGCATTTTAATTCATTTAATAAGTAAATTTAATGTTTTAAAACTTATTTTAGTGACTAAAGTGCTCCGCTTTTAAAACGTTTTATAATTGCTCAAATGTGTTAGATGAGCTTTAAACGTTATAGAGAAATGGAGAACCAAAATAGTACAAAACTCTTTTATACGAAAGCACGAATAAACTGTTAACATTAACAAAGTTCCACACTTAACAACAGTAAAGTAACTAACATAGCATACAAAAACGTAACCTATTCACATTTTGTCAAGCATATCTCTAACATATCAATGTTAATTTTACATTAACATGGTAATATTTAACAAAAAATTATCATTACCGTGTCTAATTTTCATACAGATCAACGAATATATTTGCTAACGAAGCAAAGTTTTCACATTAATAAAGCTTACATAGCATCACCTGAATTAAGAATATAATGCACAACGACAAACCTAACACACCTTAAGCAAAAATAAACTGATAACATTAACAAAGTTCCATACTTAACAACAGTAAAGTAACCAACATAGAATACAAAAACGTAACCTATTCACACTTTGTCAAGGATATCAACATATCAATGTTAATTTTACATTAATATGGTAATATTTAACAAAAAGTTTATCATAACCTTTTCTAAATTATTATACAGACCAACGAATATATGCTAACGTAACAAAAGAATTTTCATTAACATAGTAATATTTATCAAAATTTATCATAACCTTAAATAACTATCATAATTCCCAACGAATAATTGCAAACATAAAGTTTTATCCAAAAAGAACATAAAAATAAGTTCTTTTTATAAAATATCATAGTAAACCACCCGCACTCCCTCCCCTCCCCTCCCTCCCACCTTTCCATGATCTATTGATATATTGATCTATTGATTCAGGTCACATTGCGAGTATCATTTCGGATAAACAGCATAAAAAAAAGTTCTTTATATACTAACCAACTAATATTTGCTAACGTAACAAAGCTTACACATTAATAAAGCTAACGTAGCATAACCTGAACTAAGAATATAATGTACAACGACAAACCTAACACACCTAACGCACGAATAAACTACTAAGATTAACAAAGTTCCATTCTTGACAACAGTAAAGTAACTAACAAAGCGTACAAAACGTAACCTATTCACACTTTTTTTCAAGCATTTCTCTAACATATCAATGTTAATTTTACATTAACATGGTAATCATTTTAGACAAACATTTGTTGTACACTCTCTAATAATATCAAACTGACCAACGAATGTATGCTAACGTAACAAAATTTTTTTTACATTAACCTTACATTATTTAACATTATTTAACAAAAATTCATCATAACCTTACCTAACTATCATAATCCCCAACGAATAATTGCAGATATAACAAAGTTTTATCCAAACATAACATAAAAATAGCAATTTTTATAAACAAACATAAAAATAAGTTCTTGAATGTAAATATGCATAGTAGAGTGTATAGTTTAGTAATTTTAATACGCAGTAAAATCATTAATTAGTAAATCAAACCCAACTCCGCCCCCTCCACTCAACTCCCACCTTCGTACCCCTTCATGATCCATTGATCTATTGTCTATTGATTCAACTCATATTTCGAGTATCATTTTTTGGATAAAACATAAACATAAAAATAAAGTTCTTTATATACTGAACAACGAAACATATGCTAACATAACAAAGTTTTAACACATAAAGCTAACATATCAACCTGAACTAGAACTAATGTACAACGACAAACTAACATACCTTAACGCACGAATAAACAGCCAACATTACAATATCCATACTTAACAAGCAAGTAAGGAACTAACATTTGAATAAGAACGTAACCTATTCACACTTTTTTTCAAACATATCTGTAAAATATTAATTTAATATAGTTATATTTAACAAAAATTTATCATAACCTTACAAAATATCATACAGACGGCAAGCGAATATATGCTAAGGTAACAAAGTTTTCCACATCAATAAAGCTAACATATCATAACCTGATCTAAGAATATAATGTACAACGACAAATCTATCATACCTCACGTATGAATAATCTGCTAACATTCACAAAGTTCCCTACTTATCAGAGGTAAAGTAGCTAACAGCATACAAAACTCAATCTACCTCCACTTTTCCAACATATCGCAACAGCTAAAGCAGTATTATCTAACAAAATCTCTTAACAAAAGTGACCAATCTATCACGATACCAGCATCTTGAACTATGAATTGATACTACCTTTATCAAAGTGTCACTCATATCAAATATAGCATCATTTTGAACTATGAATAAATGTAGACGTTAGCAAAATTCTCGGACAAACCTAACATTACCCAGCAAAAACTTAAATTAAGCCCACGTTTTAAACACATTATCACCAGTTAACCAGTAATATCTTACGAAACTTATCATTTCTCTAACAAATCAGTGTTAATTTCACATTGTCATAGTAATATTTTAAGAAAACGTAACAGAATTAAACATAGCCTAACATATCTTACACTTACAATGGGCGAAAACCTACAATAGATATTACATTAGGAACTACGAATAAGACATTAACATTTGGACCAATGAATAAGTTTTCAACCTACCCCTCATTACACAGCAAAATTCAACCTATCCCTGCTTTTCAAGCAGTATTATTTAACAAAATTTCTTAACAAAGTTTCCAAACTATCAAAGATACAGCATCTTGAACTATGACTTGATACTACATTCATCAAAGTGTCATGCATATAAAGATACCATCATTTTTGAACTATTGATAAAGTGGACATTTAGCAAAATCTCTGTCGAAACATCAATAAAATAACTTATCGATCATACAGATCACGAATAACACAAACATAATATTTTCCTGAACTAAAAAACATGTAAGTACCATTCATACCTGACATACATTAATCGTGAATAAACTGCCGACATTAACAAAGTATATAACAATCTCAAGCTTTACTATAAACAAACTGGTAGGTTTGGCTAACAGCCGGCAATCATACAGAGGCCTGATTTGGCAGAACTGTAACTTTCAATTATCATTATTATTATTATTATTATTAATTTATTATTATTATTATTATTTTTATTATTAAATATTTATTATTATTATTATTATTATATTTATTATTATTATTATTATTATATTATTATTAATTATTAATTATTCGTATTTTGTAAGTTAAGTAGTAGTAAGTAAGTAGTAGTAGTAGTAGTTGTAGTAGAAATTTAATAATCAAAGTTTTAATAACGCGTAAAGCTAAGCATATCACCTAAACTAGGACAATAACATACCTTACGTAACGATATAACAGTTCAACATTAACAAAGTACCTGATTAATATCAGTAAAGTAACTACCCATACATCACAAAAGCGTAACCCCTAACTCCCTTACAACCACTACAAAGAAACTAACATCTACTTACCATGGGTTTTATGCTATATGATACAGATGTTCAGTTTAGGCTTTACCACGGTAGGTATAATCAATTATGGTTACTTTCCATGTTATACAGAAAGCTTCAAACGAATGCAGCTCAACTTCACGCAACATAATCTCAATCTTATACTATAAGCATAACCAAACAATTTTCAGGGATGAGCCCCGGCACTTGGAGATCACCCCCAGAGAGATGCATGAAGACACATCCCGGGGTACCCGAAGGGAGGGTGTAAGCGGATGTTAGTTTTGTGAATGTTAGCAGATTATTCATACGTGAGGTATAAAGCCCTTACGGCTTATACCTCACGTATGAATAATCTGCTAACATTCACAAAAATTCCCTACTTACCAAAGGTAAATTAGCTAACATGTCATACAATACTCATGTATCCCTACTTTTTCCACATATCAGCAACAGCTAAATCAGTATTATCTAACAAAATCCCTTAAACAAAGTGACCAATCTTCCATCAAGATACCAGCATCTTGAACTATGAATTGATACTACTTCATCAAGTGTCACTCATATCAAAAATAACATCATTTTTGAACTATGAAATAAACGTAGACATTAGCATAATTCTAGGGCAAACCTAACATTACTCAGTAAAAACTTAACCTAAGCCCACGTTTCTAACACATCATCACCAGTTAAACAGTAATATCTTACGTAACTTATCATTTCTCTAACAAATCAGTGTTTTTTTCACATTGTCATATTAATATTTAACAAAACGTAACAGAAATTAACATAGCCTAACATATCTAACTTACAAGGGGGTGAAAACCTACAATAGATACTAACATTTGGAAAACATGAATAAGACATAAACATTTGGACTTATTAAAAAGTTCTCAACCTACCCCTCATTACATACAAACTTAACCCTATCCCTGCTTTTTGATCATATCATCGGCAGCTAAGCAGTATTATCTTACAAAATTCCTTAACAAAGTGTTCAAACTATCAAAGATACCAGCATACTGTATTTGTCGTTGTACTTTATATTCTTAGTTCAGGTTATGATATGTTAGCTTTATTGATGTGAAAACTTTGTTACCTTAGCATATATTCGTAGTTCTGTATGATAATTAGGTAAGGTTATAATAAATTTTTTTTAAATATTAATATGTGAAGGTAAAAATAACAATGATATGTTACAGAAATGTTTGTAAAAGTGTGAATAGGTTACGTTCTGTATGCAATGTTAGTTACTTTACTGTTGTTAAGTATAGAACTTTGTTAATGTTATCTGTTTTATTTTGTTGCGTGAGGTATGGTAGGCTTTGTCGTTGTAACATTTATATTCTAGATTTGTTTTCAAGGTTATGATATGTTTAACTTATTGATGTTAAAACTTGTTACGGTAGCATACATTCGTTGGTCAGTTTATACAAGGAACTTATTTTATGCTATGTTATCCCCCCAAAAAAAAAATTTTTGGGAATTTTTTTTTTTCCCCCGGAAAAAAAATATGACTTGGAATCAATAGATCAATAGAACAAATGATGAAAGGGTGGGTGGGGAGGGGAGTACAGGGGTGGGTGGTTTGTATTTACTGATTTATTGAATTTACTGCTTTAAAAATCAGTAAACTATTACACTTTTTACGCATGATATTTTATTCAAAGAACTTATTTTTTTGCTATGTTATGTTTTGGATAAAACTTTGTTACTTTTTATGTTATGTTTGGATAAAACCTTTTTGGGGGTTTTTTATGTTTTTTTGCAATTTTATTCATTGGGTATTACGATAGTTAGGTAAGGTTATGATGACCTTTTGTTTAATATTACTATGTTAATGTAAAAAGCTTTGTTACGTTATCATATATTCGTTTGTCAGTTTGATAATTAGACGGGGTTCTGGTAAATTTTTGTTAAATATTACCATGTTAGTGTAAATTTACATTGTTATTAGAGAAATGCTTAAAAAAAGTGTGAATAGGTTACGCATTGTACGCTGTGTTAGTTACTCTACTGTTGTTAAGTATGGAATTTTGTTAATGTTAGTAGTTTATTCGTGCGTTAGGTGTGTTAGGTTTATCGTTGTACATTATATTCTTAGTTCAGGCTATGCTACTTTAGCTTTATTAATGTGAAAACTTTGCTACGTTAGCATATATTCGTTGGTTAGTATATAAAGAACTTATTTTTTATGGTCCAAGTTTATCCAAAATGATACTCGAAATGTGACCTGAATCAATAGATCTTTAGATCAATAGATCAATAAATCATGGAAGGGTGGGAAGGATGGGAGTTGAGGGGAGGGGGCAGTGGATTGATTTACTGATTTACTGATTTACTGCTTTAGGATCAGTAAACTTTACCCCTTTACTTTGATATTTTATTCCAAAGAACTTATTTTATGTTTTGTTTGGATAAAACTTTTTTATGTTTGCAATTATTCGTTGGGAATTATGAGAATTAGGTAAGGTTATGATAACTTTTTGATAAATATTACTTATCACGTTAATGTAAAACACTTTGTTACGTTCTCATATATTCGTTGGTCTTTGTATGATAATTAGAGCAAGGTTATGATAAATTTTTGTTAAAATATTACCATGTTAAATTGCAAAATAAAACATTAATATGTTAAGAGATATGTTTGACAAAGTGGTGAATAGGTTACGTTTTTGTATGCTATGTTAAGTTAACTTACTGTTGTTAAGTTATGAACTTTGTTAATGTTAGCAGTTTATTCTCGCTTAAGGTGTGTTAGGTTTGTCGTTGTGCCATTATATTCTTAGTTCAGGTGATTCTATGTAAGCATTATTAATGTAAAAAACTTCGTTACGTTAGCATATATTCATTGGTATGTATATAATTTATAATTTAGACAAGGTTGTGAATAAATTTTTGTTAAATATTACATGTTAATGTAAAATAACCCTTGAATATGTTAGAGATATTCTTGAAAAGTGTGATAGGTTACGTTTTGTATGCTATGTTAAGTACTTTACTGTTTTTAAGTGTGGAACTTTAATAATGTTAACAGTTTATTCGGGCCTAAGGTGTATTAGGTTTGTCGTTGTACATTATATTCTTAGTTCAGATTGAATGCTATGTTAGTTTATTAATGCGAAAACTTTGTACGTTAGCATATATTCGTTGGTCTGTATGATAATTATAATTAGACAAGGTTATGATAACTTTTTGTTAAATATTACCATGTTAATGTAAAATTAACATTGATATGTTAGAGATATTCTTGAGAAAGTGTGAATAGGTTACGTTTTTATATGCTCTGTTAAGTACTTTACTGTTGTTAAGTGTGGAACTTTGTTAATGTTAACAGTTTATTCGTGCTTTAAGGTGTGTTTAAGTTTGTCGTTGTACATTTAATTCTTAGTTAATATGATCGCTATTGTTAGCTTTATTAATGGGAAAACTTTGTTACGTTAGCATATATTAGTTGGTCAGTGTAAAAAAAAATTGATTTTATGTTATGTTTATCCAAAATGATACTCGAAATACGATATGAAACAATAGATCAAAAGATCAATAGATCATATAAGGGGGGAGGGGGGGGGGAGGGGAGGGGAGGGTGGTTTGATTTACTGATTTACTGCATTAGGGGTGTAAAAACGCTAATTTTTGTTATAAACATAAAATGAATACAAATTTTGGTAAAAAATATATTTTTAAACAAAATAAAATAAAAATAAATAAAAGTTTTGTATTATGTTATACAAAATATGACGAATCAATAGATCAATAGATCCATGGATCATGGTGGGAGAGGGGTAGGGTGGGTGATTTGATTTACTGATTTACTGCTTTATGGTGTGTACATACGCTAATTTTTTAAGTTATGAGCATAAAAAGAATAAAAGTTTTAGTAAGAAATATATTTTTTTTAAACAAAAAAATAAAAATAAATAAAAGTTTTTGTGTATGTCATACAAAATATGACTTGAATCAATAGATCAATAGAATCAATAGATCAATGGTGAGGGGCGGGGAGGGTGGGGGTGGGTGGTTTGATTTACTGATTTACTGATTTACTGCTTTAGGGTGTAAAAACGTAAATTTTATACGTTATAAACATAAAAAGAATAAAAATTTTAGTAAAAATAAAATGTTTTAAGCAAATAAAAAAAAATTAAAAAATAAATAAAAAATAATAAAAATTTGAAAATTAAAAATTTAAATTGAAAACAATAATAAAACACAAAGAATAAATGTAAATGAAACTTACAGTATAATAAAATAGGACAAACAATATATTTTAGTTGACGTTTATAAAAAGAAAATCAGATTTTGAAAATAGAAATGTCAGTCTGAGGCTAAACAAATGTTTATTAACTCAGCACCAAACCGGCTCCAGCACCGGTGCCGGTACCAACTCTGTCTCCTTCTCAGACTCCTTCCTCCTTCTTCCTTCCTCCATCTTCTTCTGTTTTCCGCTCCGTGAAATTTCTTTTGGGAACCCCCTGGAGGGGATTCTCCGGACACCATTTACGAACTTACAAAGCTCAAATTCGAGCTCTACGACCTTATAAACATATATTTTGATACAAATAGGTACTAAACAAATATTTATTAACTCAGCACCACACCGGCTCCAGCACCGGTGCCTGTACCGACTCCTCTGACTCCGACTCCTTCTCCGACTCCTTTCTTCTCTGACTCCGACTCCGACTCTTCTACCCAGCCTTCAATTTTATGCATTCCGTTCACTTCTTCGGAGGATCCCCCTCCGGGAGGTCCCAGACACCCTTTACGAACTTATAACCCTCATATTCGAGATCTACGGGTTCAATAGCATGTATAAGGACACCAATACTTGGTTATTATACAAATATTTTGCTAACTCGGCCCCGCACCGGCTCCAGCACCGGTGCCGGCCCAGAATCCGAATCCGGATCCAACTCCGACTCCGTCTCCGACTCCGAATCCTTTCTCCAAATTTCAACTTTCCACGATCATTTCCTTTTTTTTAGGGGGCGACACCCTCCCTCTGGGGAGTGACGGATACGTAACATCGTCTACGACGAGGTTACGTCACCACATAGCGCTCGGACAAATTTGAGGGCGATACGATAAGCCTAACCCGGGTAGAAATATATACGCAGAAAAGTGAAAGGCTTTTCACGGGTCGATTTAAAGGATTTTATCCCGGAATCTGTCCTCTCACTACTATAATATATATATATATATATATATATATATATATATATATATATATATATATATCATATATATATATATATATAATATAATATATATATATATATATATATCAGAGCTAACCCTCATTTCTTGCTCAGCACGCGGCGCATTATAAAAGTAAAATTAAAAAGAAATTTTTGATTGTCATTATACTGTGATTTGAGAATAAATATTTCAATAATTATTCTTCTACTAATGATTCTATTAGCAGTAAATTCAAATTTATATTTAATTTACATTCTCGAGCAGCCATCATGAATGAATATTTCGCTAGTTATGCGAGGCATGCGGTAACTCGAGGGAGTCGCCTTTCTGAGTAATTTAACATGGTAAACAGGGGCGGCCCTATGAAATTACTCACGGCGTAAGCATTATTATGAAAGCTTACAGAAATTTAATAGCAGGGAAATACTTTGAGGGAGAACAAAACGCATTTTCCGAGACTTCCTTAAATTTTCGTTCATTCTCGTTATTCTTAATTTTAAAAAAAAGGATGAGGAATTAAGATTTTTTTTCTGCTATTCTGTTGATTGTTGCAAAGTTTGCTATTTCACGGCCACATTCCACAAATTTAAGCAATAAATTATATACAAGTAAGTGTCGAAATTTACATAAAAATAAGATATTGATAAACACAGAAAATAATGCGGACATTCCAATTAAATTTTGGAATTAAGAAAAAAGAGATAGGAAAAATACAATAAAAATCGAGGAATAGGCTAGTTTAGTTCTGTTTTGTAAGGGCTTAGTGACTGTGTAGATGTGCGTGCGTATCTTTGTAGGAATGCTTTCTGTAAGCCCTTTCATTGTGCAATAAAATGTTGATAGTTTGTTCAGAAGACCAGGAGGGAATAGCTTATCTTGAAGGGGAACTAGCCCAAATGGTTGACAGGATAAATAGTCGACAACGCTATTAAAAAAAATTCAGGTGTCCAAAGCGTTGACAGGAAAATGGTTGACAACATTTTCTTAGGTTATGTTAGGTTAGGTTAGGTTAGGTTAGGTTAGGTTAGGTTAGGTTAGGTTAGGTTATATTTTGTTTGGTTAGTTAGAGAAACTCTAAATAACAAAAATAAATAAATTTCATATGGTATCCAAAATGTCCAAACTGTCGACACATTCAAACTGTAACGGAAAATGTTCAACATATTTTTAATAAAAATGTCAACCATTTTGACCTGTCGATTATTTTCCCTGTCGACCATTTGGTACTAGCTTCTTTTGAAGTGAATATCAGATTTGCAAGTAAGTTGAGTATTTCATTTACATCAAATATATATATATATATAATATATATATTATATATATATATATTATATATATATATATATATATATATATATATATAAATATATATATATATATATATATATATATATATATATATATATATATATATATATATATATATATATATATATATTTAACTTTGTTTAGGGATAGATATATTATTAAAACTTTCCGGATGTTCGAACATTTTCGTCAGAATTTGCCCTTGATATATATATATATATATATATATATATATATATAAGATCACAGTATATATATATATATTATATATAATATATATATATATATAATATATATATATATATATATATATATATATATATATATATATAGCGATGAGCCCAGTTTATTGATATATGGACAAACATTGGTTTTATTGAATTTTATTCAATGGCTCTAGATGGTAATCTTGAAGTTTGACATTAAAAATTTTAACTTGATTTTATCCTTACCTAATCTATTTTATTCTATTGAATAGAGAAAAAAATTTGTAAACCATAATGGATGTAAGCATCGATAATAGAAGATAATCTATAACAATTTTTTGTGCAGGGATGAGAAAATATAACGTTCACATCTAGTTAGAAGCCATAGTTTAAAGATGGGCTAACAGCGAATAAAGCATGAAGAATATAAGCATATTTGAGATTATAAAGCTATCTTGTATCATACTCTACACAGTTAAAAAGTTTAGAACAATCATATATCTGGTAAATAACTTTCTCGCTTTCTTTTACTACACTTACGATAATTTAAGCCCCAATTCCGAAAACATATTTTGCATATACCAATGATGGCAGATATCGCGAAACAATATACACTGTGATGGAAATAAAGTCATAGTATCGCGTTTCAATGTAAAATACGCGATATGAAATGACTTGGTGTAAATAAAACCATAGGACCACGAATCAATGTATTGCACCCGATTTGAATTAATTGTTTCCATTACAGCTATTTGTTAATTTAAATTCACGTCTCGTTGCACATTAAGATTTAAATTCAAAAATTCCCTCAGCAGTTCAATTACGTTTTTTTCATAAATAATATCACTGCAAATGAAATTTAGTAACGATTTCCTTCAATATAACAATTCAATCATTGCCATGGTGCTTTGACATTATATGAATTTTCTGGGTATGTATCGACGGGACGTTAGACCTCTTCTGCGAGGTTCATCATTCGGCCAAAGATTGAAAACAGGAAGGTTTTGTTTTCTAACTAAAAGGCAATCCCACATCATACAGGAACCTCTGCAGTGGTTAACTCGTACTTCAATTTAGCACTGACAAACAGCTTTTCATGTCTGAGGTATTCAATCCCTCATCCTTCATTGCCATTATGTCAAATCCTGGTGTCATTCGAAGTCAGAAGGCCACAATTATTGCAACGTCCAATTCACGCCCTTTCACAGAAAACATAGTTTTGATTGTTGGTGCGCTGGTTTCAATTGTTGGTCACTTGGTGGTCGACGGGAAATCAAGTTTTTCTCCCACAGTTTTGCCTCACTGTTCATTCACTCACACTCACTAGTCTAGTCAGGACACTTTGAAAAAGCAATTTAGGAAGTTAAGAAACAACATGAGCGGCTTCAGTTGATGTATTGTGA
>JABUQX010114820.1:0-2500 GCA_015478945.1 Trachelipus rathkii
AGTATTTATTTTTATGCACACTTTTTTTGATTCGCTAATGATTTTCTTATATGAATTTTATTTAAATAGTTTTAATTTTACTTTTGATCCCGAGGTCCGGTGCCAGTGCTTCCGTCAATCACTGATCAAAAGTCGAATAGACCAAAACCGTTGAAAGTTATAAGAATTTGCAATAGTGTCTACGACCTTATGCTTTTTAAAATGCAAAACACTAAGCATTTTGTTTCTTTTAATTATTTCTTTACTAATATTTCCCCCCCTTTATTTTCTTTAATTTTTTTGTACCAGAATGGAGACAAATATGAATTTTTAAAATCTGCAAGGAAAAGAAAGTAACTATTATTATTATTATATTATTATTATTATTATTATTATTATTATTATTATTATTATTATTATTATTATTATTATTATTATTATTATTATTATTATTATTATTATTATTATTATTATTATTATTATTATTATTATTATTATTATTATTATTATTATTATTATTATTATTATTATGATTATGATTATGATTATGATTATGATTATGATTATGATTATGATTATGATTATGATTATGATTATGATTATTATTATTATTATTATTATTATTATTATTATTATTATTATTATTATTATAGTTAGAATAATATGACATTTAAAGAATTCAAAAATAAATTAGTTATTACTGAATTTTAAAATATATTTCCTTTATGTGTACCTCTCCACTTATGAAAATAAAAAAACACAAATAATAACAACAATCCCTCCAAAAAACAGTAGAATTATAGAAAAATATTGTTTTTTTTAAATTAAAATTGCAATCCTGTAATTGAATAGGTCCCAAAATTAGAATCTTATTTTTAATGGGTGAAGCGGTAGCCTTTAAAAAACGAATTCAGAGGCAAGGGTGGAAAACGCGCTGGAAAGTCTGTGACAACCAATTCGCTTACAAAGAGAGAGTATCTCAACAGAAGGGACTTTTATTACTTCTTTACTTTTTTTGAATATCTCTACTTATATTGAATAAAAACATCATTTCAAATATGGATTTCTAAATTACCATCCTCTTATATAGGGTGCTTGCTCTCAAAAGAACTCACCAACTAGCAAGTTCGACCCTATATAATTGGTGAACCCGGAGAACACCCAGAACTTCAATCAACGCCTTCTTAAAAAACAAACAAAATGAAGAAAAAGAAAAACTACAATGACACTAAAAATCGCAATCAGAACACTCGGAGAAAATGAACTCGAGCAAACGAACATTATCAACACGAACTTCAATTTTCATTTTAATTTTGGATTATGATCTTCATCTTTTCACAACTCTCACAGTTCGAGGATTCATCGTCAGACATAGCAAACTTTTTTTACGGTATGGATTTCTTTCATCTCCTATATATATATATATATATATATATATATATATATATATATATATATATATATATAAATATATATATATATATATATATATATATATATATATATATATATATATATATATATATATATATATATATATATATATATATATATATATATATATATATATATATATATATATATATATATATATATATATATATATATAAATATATATATATATATATATATATATATATATATATATATATATATATATATATATATATATATATATATATATATATATATATATATATGTATATATATATATATATATATATATATATATATATATATATATATATATATATATATATATATATATATATATATATATATTTAAATTTTTATAATTCTACAACTTACAACAGCTCCCAGGAAAGGTCAAGACCCTGTCAAAGGGGCCAGAGCTCTTCTCCATCTTCCTCTATCCTCCAGGACTCCCTCTTCTCTTCTCCAGCATCGACAGCATTCCATGTCTTTTCAATGAGTCCTCCACCTACTGTTTCCACTCCCATCTCCTCATGGCCACTCTCTCCTCCTGCATCCTCTCCAGGTGTTCCCACCATCTCAATCTGGCTGCATCCATCTTATTTAATATAGCCTTCACTCCAACCTCCTCCTTTATTTTTAAGTTTCTTTGTCTGTCTCTTCTAGTCTTTCCCACTATCACTCTTAAAACCTACATCTCTGCCGACTGTATTCTACTATCCTCTCTTGTGGTCGTACTCCATGTCTCTGCCCCATATAGTAGAATCGGTGTTAACATCTCGTCGAATATCACCCTTTTCACCTCCATACTCATTTGTCTATCTTTCAGTATGGGGTACCCTGCTCTTACAGCTTCCCCATACTGAGCTATTCTACTTGTTATCTCCTGTACATTTCCTCCTCCTCTTCCAAATACTCCACTCAAGTATTTGCATTTCTCCACCATCTATATATCAGTCCCTTCCACATCTACTCTCAGCTCTTCCCTTCCTTCTCCCCTACTAACCACAATGATCTCAGTCTTTTATGTGTTCATAGTCAGACCGGCCTCTCTAAGCCTATTAGCAAAACATGTTACCACCTCTCT
>JABUQX010114820.1:12500-17500 GCA_015478945.1 Trachelipus rathkii
ATTATTATTATTATATTAATTATTAATTATTATTATTATTATTATTATTATTATTATAATTATTATTATTATTATTATTATTATTATTTGAAGCTTTGGTGAATTTTTCCATCTATACCTCTTTTGCTTCGTTCTTCTTTTATTTTATTATTCTGCTACGCTCTCATAAGATTTTCCTGTTATTTCTTCCCTTTCCTGGGTTTTCAGATTCTTTATTCATCATATTTGCTCTTTCTTTTTTCTCTTTGATTCTAATCTAATATTCTTTTCTATGTATGTATATAAATCTTGGACATTTCTCTTCCACCTCATTTCTTTCTAATGTCATAACTGTTATTTATCGTATGAGTTTAGTTTAATAATATTAATTTGCCCTCTGCATTTCTGCATTTTAGGTCCGGCAATAGTGCTTCCGAGAATCATTGAAGTTATTTCTATAATGGAAGCCTATCATGCGTCTGGGAACTTGCAATAGTGACTACGACCTTATGCTTTTAATCACTAAGACAACTAATATTTCCTTTTCATTATTTATGTTATTACTTAAAATCTATTAACTGCCTTTACACTAATAAAAGAAATTAAATCCTAAACATATTGCAATAAAAATCTATTTTCTCGTTATTTAAATTTACTGTTAGAGTTACTCTTAGAATTCTTTTTCCTTATTTCTTCAATTGATTTTTTATTTGGGTTCAATAAGTTATTGCTATAAACATTTTTATATACTTGTCAAGAAAAAAAAACTGCTGTAAATAACTTTACTGTAAAGTATTAATGATTATTATTATACATATTTAATTTTAAAGTTTTCACAGAATAAAATGTAAAATGTAAAATTAAGTATTTGAAAAGATAAATTAACTTCTGATGATTTTTAAAGGTATATTTTGAATACAAACTATTTTGAAATGTTTATTTTATAATCTTTAGTCAAATCAATGGGAATAGTAAGTATATTAAGAAAACATATATGGGGAAATAGATTTTGGTAGGAAAAATTTATCAATATTTTAGTTTTCCCAAATTGAAATCAATATTTTATAATGTATTAAACTTTGAAGTAAAACTGCAACTCTTTATATAACAACTCGCTACTATTACTTGCATTATACAACCAGTGACTGAAATTTTTTATTGCCATATATATATATACATGGCGCCGGCAGATGAACTCGTACATCTTTTTTTTTTTATTCGAATTTCACAAGGAAGGCATATATATATATATATATATATTATATTATTATATATAATAATATTATATACTATTATATATTTCTATATTAATATATATATATTATATATATATATATATTTATAATATATATATTCATAAATATACATAATATATATATATATATATATATATATATATATATATATATATATAATGAGTACTCAAGGTTATTTTGGCGTTTTTCTTTTGTTCTTCGAACAGCCTTCGACGTTTACGCACCGGCGGCACTGTATTTACTATTTGAATTCAAATTTATATTTGATAATAAATGTCTGATATTGAATGCTTAATTCACTATGTCAGTCAGAAATTAAATTTGGAAAGACTGTGTAAGTCATATATGACCTTTTTTAGTTACTTTAATCACAAGTAAAATGAACTATAAAAAGTAGTCGCGAAAAATATTTGGATTTGGTTGAGGCAAGCACTTAAATAACTAATTTATTGTTTTTTATTTCAGTTTAATTATTGTTTATTTGGAAATAAAAATTTAATTCTTCTTCTTTCCTTTCCAAATTCTGTTATAACATCATCAATTAGTTGTTTTTTTTCCAAAACCTAACCTCTGTGAACACTGAGCAAACATAATCCATTTAATCGATCTTCAGAAATGGTTGACCTTAGCCAAGTTTTAACTCTTCTTAAAGTGCTGAATGATCTTCCAATTGTGCAAGTCGTTAGTGGAAGCGTTAGAAGAATTTTAATTGCTTGTAAAACAACAGGAAAAAAAGCTCAATGTTTTAGGTTCAGTTCACAATAGCACACATTTCGTCTACATCTAGACCCTTGTCCCCAATCTGATTTCTTCCAATAAGTTGAACCTGATTCCTGCTTCCCGCTTTCCTAAGTACTCATATTGTTATAGTATTGAAGCGATTCCAATTTTTTCTGTTTTTATTCAGATATGGTTAAATTTTTAATTCTAGATGGATGTAAAATACAGAGAAATGTTGGTATTCTGTTGTCGTCCGAAAATCTGATATGCAGAGACGAAATCGGTGAATCTATGTATGGTATAAATAGAGAAACCCTGAAATAATCCTACAGAACTACATGAAAAGTTAGGTCGTTGCATTTGTTTGGACACTATACGTGGCATTGAGAATTCTATAAAAAAAAATTCTGTAAGTTCCTTAACACTGGTAAAAAGTTCCTTGAAAACAGATGCGACATGTTTTTCGTCTTTATTGTTTTTTATTATTTCTAACACCTTTTCAAATTTGAAGCTCTTCCAGATTGATAGTTTTAGTTTGAAGAATGTTCGTGACAGGCTCAAAGTAAGAGGACTACTTGTCCATGATAACTAAGCAAATAATGAATTTAGAAGTTCCTTTTGCTGACGAAAGTTGAAATGCTGCTGTTCCTGTGGCCTTAGTTACTTCTGAATCTGATGACAAAGTTTCCAAAAACTGATTTAATGTGAATGAAATTTTCAAAACAAATTTTGATGGACTTGTATTTTGAGGACCATCTTGTTTTGCATAGCATTGGTATATTCATTATCAGTTTCTTACGCAATGAGCTTTCACGAAAAAACTTATAAACTTCTTCACTATGCCACAAGTATTCGAAATTCGGGAACAAGATTCAAGTCATTAACAACTAAATTTATGCTATGAGAAGAAGCACAGTGGAAAAATTTGGCCTTGGGATATTGATTTCTTATTATTTTCTTTACTCCATTTTCTTTTCCAGCCATGGTTGAGCATCCATCAAATCCAAGTCCAACGACTTTACTCATATTTAAATTGTAAGCTTCTCTGGTAGTCAATAAAATGACTTCTGCTATATCTTCAGCTTTTAATTTTTTCAACGGAGTAAAACCTAAAAATTATTCTCTAACTTTCAACTCCTTATCAACGAAACGAACGCCAATTGACAGCTCCTCCACCCCAGAAATGTCTGCTGTTTCATCCGCTAAAAGTGAAAAGTATTCACTATCGTTCACTTCCTCCACAATGTTTTTACAAATTAGGTTTCCGCATATGGATATGAGCTCATTCTGGACCATATGTGATGTGTATTTTTGATTACCTCCACTTGATTGTAAATGCTCAGTAAGCGCAGACCACCAGCTTCAACTATGAATTTTAACAAATCCGAAAAATTACCCGTATCTGCAGTACTGCCTTCGAACAGGCTAGAATCAATGGGTTTCCACAGAGATCAAAGTTTGAAATTATAATTGGCACGAACTATTTTTTTCGAAAATTAAAATGTTTCAGCATTATTTATTGTTCAAAAACATTAACACGTTTATTTATAAATTAATTAATTAATTACTCCCTGCTACAGCAGCATCTATGCCACTGAGAATTAACATGGTTCCTTGCATGTGAGTGAAAGTCTTTATATTTTAAGATTGGTCTGACAATAAATGAACCCAAAAACTCTCTTTTAACGCAAGGCCTAAATAACACGCATAATTTACAGAAGGGTCCTTTTAATTTTTTTGAATATACTAACAACAAATTGTATTGATTTAGCCAATCGTAAAGGAAAGCCCTTTGCCTCCTGTGATATCTTGCTTAAAGTTGTAAGTGCTTAGTGGTTTGCATGGATTTGTTAATAAATCAAATTTTAAATTGTCAGTAATTCTATTTTGAGTAATGTAATTTCCAATATCCAAAGAACGATTTTCAACAGTTGGTTCTACGGCAGATGCGGAAGCTTCATTCATATGATTAATACAGGTGCCGACAATACTCGGGACGGCATTAGCACTGCCATTTGTTAACACTAAAATATGAACCAGTACCATCATTCGATGTGTCAGTGGTTTGTTCAGTCAAAGAGTAATTATAATTATCACTAAGGCGAGGCCTCTTAATTACAAATTTAAATAATTTAAAAATTTAATTTAAAATATTTTTATATATATATATATATATATATATATATATATATATATATATATATATATATATATATATATATATATATATATATATATATATATATATATATCTATTATAATATATATATATATATAATATTATATATATATATATATATATATATATATTATATATATATATATGAAATAGCAGAACGGGGGCCAAAAAATTGCGAGACTTTTAAAAGAAGTTTATTTAAAACGAAAAGTTAGATAAATAGGTATTAAATGTAGAAATTCTTGGTCGTAAAAAAAATAAAAAATTTTCATAAATTTTTCATAGATAAAATTATAATAATTGAAATAAAAAGAATAAAAATTAAAAAAAAAACAGAAAAAGAATCAAATTCATATTAAATTTCAACAACAATAATAATAATAATAATAATAATAATAATAATAATATAATAATAATATAATAATATAATAATAATAATAATAATAATAATAATAATAATAATAATAATAATAAATAATAATAATAATAAATATATTTAATTAGGACACTTTTCAAAGTAGTTTCCCATTAAATATATATTTATTTCAGTTTCCTAAGGGCAGCATTAAATATTGGGTATTTTGGGACCCCATTTTAGCCCCCACCTAAAAAGGGACATAAAATTCTTATTTTTTTAGACAATTTTGATGGGGTTAAAAGCAAACCACAGCTTTTTTTGACCTCTAGAACGTCATTTTCAGTTGTTTTTCTGTGTCTGTAGTCATTGTTTCGGCGGTTTCATTTTTTCAGAACCTAATTTTTTTTAGATATTTTTTCGTATCAACTTCTACAATTTTTTTCGAAATGACTTCAAACTTGAAATATACATAGAAGGGTCTATTACGCACAAATTGCACATATTAGTT
>JABUQX010114820.1:22500-27561 GCA_015478945.1 Trachelipus rathkii
TATATATATTATATATATATATATATATATATATATATATATATATATATATATATATATTGTCGAGTTGAAGCTGGGGTTTTGTAAGAAAAATCTGACTCCAGAAGAACAATTATATTTTACAGAACATCGAGTAAGAATAGGACCAGAGTTACAGTAGTCCGAAGCACAGACCTCACATTCCACAAAAAACACGGCAAAAAGTTCTTGATAAAAATATAATAATAAAGCTTTGATCATAAAATAATTACAAAATTAAGAGGACGAAAATCAGCGTGCTTAGAAAAGCCTCTTCTCACAGCGAAAACGGTTGATTTTAACAACGAATCACAGGTTACGAACATGATGCCACAGTCTATGATTTATAGGAACAAAAAATAAAATAAATTGAACACAGAATTTTCGACTGCGCACTATGACGTATTACATTATGTATCTCACATACCCCCCCTGCAGTGCCAAAGGCACGATAACCTAATCGAGGTAGCGCGCTGGCCATCGTATATGCCTACCTCTGCTCGATAGTCTAGTAGGAGCTTGGGATGGAGTCTGGACAGGATTCCCAGTTTGAGAACGTGTCATCGGGCGAGTCGGAACGTATGCTTGTGTCGTAGGAGGAGCCCGAGGTGGAGCTGGAGGTGAAGAATCCTGAGCCGGAGTGGAGGGAGGCAAGGGTGACGATGACCGTGCGGGTGGAGTCTGAGCCGGACGTATTGGTGCTGTTGGCTGAGGAGAAGGAGGGGGAGGAGGATAAGGAAGAGGATCAGGAAAAGGAAGAGGAGGAGGAGGAGGAGGAGGAGGAGGAGGAGGAGGAGACGCAGGAGGAGAGATAGGAACGTTAAAAGAACGAGTTGAAGGGGGAGAAATTGAAACAAAAGGTAAAGCGTCAGGGTCGAAAACAGGAAGAGGATTCGCCTCGAAGAATGCAGGCTTAAGGCGGTCGATTGAAACGACTTCTGTGCTGTGGGACGTTGAATCGTAAAGAATTTCTCCTTCCTAAGTATCACTGGAAAAGGTCCATCGTACTTAGGTTGGAGAGCGGTGCGGTGGGAGTCATGTCGAACAAAGACATGAGTGCAGGAAGAAAGGTCCTTAGGGATATAGGAATGCACCTTGTGTGGACGAGAAAGAGTTGGTCTCCGCACCCGACGAAGCACAAGCGCCCTCAAGCGGGTAAGATAGCAAGCGGTCGGCTATAGAAGGAGGAGAGGACTGTGAGAAGAGTCACCGGGAGACGAAGAGGAGAACCATACACCAATTCAGCAGGCCGAACAGTGCAGATCCCTCTTTAACCAGCGGAGCGAATGCCAAGCATTACGAAAGGGAGAGCGTCACTCCAATTCTCCGAATTGGGCTGAGCTGGAAGAGAAGCTTTTAGCTGACGGTGGAAACGTTCAACAAGGCCGTTCCCTTGTGGGTCAAATGAAGTCGAGTGAATCTTCTCTGAGCCAAGAAGATTCATCAAATCTCTCCATAAGAAGGATTCGAAAGGTCTACCTTGGTCCGTTGTGACAGAAAGCGGCCCAAAAAAGTGCGAAATCCAGTGAGCCAAGAAAGCTTTAGCTATGGATTCCGCGTTGGTGACAGAGAGAGAGGGATAGCTTCGGTCCATCGTGTGAACCGATCTATGCACGTAAGGATGTACTTCGTACCGCGGGAGGGAGGCAGAGGTCCAACGATGTCGATGTGAACACGTTCAAATCGAGCACCAAGGGGTAAGAAAGTGCCTAGCGTGGACTTGGCGTGACGGTGGACCTTAGAACGCTGGCAGGTAAGACAAGTGCGACACCAAGTTGCTACGTCGGCATTGACGTCAGGCCACAAAAAACGAGCTGTCACCAGTTTGCATGAAGCCTCAATGCCAGGGTGGGAAAGCGAGTGGAGATTGAGGAAGACAGCCTTACTGAACGATGCAGGTACGAATGGACGATGAGAACCCTGAGACACGTCGCACAGAAATCTCTTCTCTATCCCAGGGAGTTGGAGGCACTCCAACTTGAGAGAAGAGTCTTGTGGAAGTGCAGGATCTACACTAGTCTGGCACGTTGCCATAGCGTCGTAGTCGATGTTGGGTAAGGCTGAAATCGCGTCGAATTCAATGCTGGAGAGAGCGTCAGCAGTGAAGTTGTCGACACCTGAAATATGTCTGACATCAATGGTGAACTGTGAGACATACTCAAGGTGACGAGCTTCTCGAGGAGAGTGCAGTTCGTTTCTGGAGACCATAGCGAAGGTAAGTGGTTTGTGATCAGTGAGTATGTGGAACTCACGACCCTCCAGAAAGTAGCGGAAATAACGGACGGCAAGATACATCGCAAGTAACTCCCTCCCGAGCACTGTAGCGTGTCTCAGGAGGTTGCAACTTGCGAGAGAAAAAGGCGAGAGGAGACCACACTGCCGTTTCAGGTGCTGCTGAGAACACCTTCGACAGTACAAATATCGGAGGCATGCTACCTGAACTCTGGTCCGGTCTGAGTCCTGAGGGTGGACTAAGAGTGTGGCAGAAGCGAGTGCCTCTTTGGAAGCTTCAAAAGCAGCAGTAGCTTCGTCAGACCAGTCCCTTTTGTAGAACTGCCTCGGTGCTTGGGGCGGATGAGAGCAGTGAGGGGTCGAAGAATATCAGCGCCCGATTTGAGAAAACGATGGTAGAAGTTAAGCATGCCGAGGTACTGATGAAGCTGCTTTTGATTGCCAGGCCTAGGGAAGGTACGAATGGCCTCCACATGCTCTGCGAGAGGACAGATACCATCATCAGATAGTGCGCCCAAGAAAAGTAAGGATGGAGACGCCAAAAACACACTTTGCCGGGCTGAGGCGAATGCCACATTCATCCAACCTGGCAAAGACAGCACGTAGGTGTTGCTCATGCTCGGCAGGAAAAGAGGAAGCTATAAGGAGGCATAGAGGTAAAAAAAAGGCGAAAGGGAGACCCCTAAGAACGTCATCGATGAACCGTTGGAAATTTTGTGCCAAATTTCTGAGCCCGAAAGGTATGCGTGTATACTCGAAGAGGCAAAAAGGTGTAATGATGGCTGTCTTCGGTATATCTTCGTCAGCGACAGGGATCTGGTGGTAGGCCCTAACAAGATTCAGTTTGCTAAAAATGAATTTACCAGCCAGATGTGCGGGACAGGGTAGCGGTCTGGTATCGTACAAGCATTCAGAGCCTTAAAATCTCCCACAGGCCTCCAATGAGAAACACCTTTAGGAACCATGTGGTGGGGGAGGACCATGAACTCTTGGAAGGGCGGACGATCCAAAGTTCGAGCATTTGCTCGAACTCCGCCTTGGCTGCCTTGAACTTATCAGGAGGCAGACGCCGAGCACGAGCGAAGGTGGGAGAGCCCGTAGTCTCTATATGATGGCGCACAGAATGTTGAACAGGAGAGGAAGAAGAACAAGGGTTCAACAGCACCGGAAAATCCTTCTGCAGGATGGTGAAGAAGGGGGAGGTACCAGAAGAAGGAGCAACATCAGAGATACCTTGAAGAGCAGAAGAAACCACGGTACCTGCAGACGTCAGACCACGGTACCTGCAGACGTCAGAGACGTAGAACCGTCAACCAATCTCCTGTTTCTTAGATCGACCATAAGGTCAAAATGAAACAGGAAATCAGCTCCCAAAATGGGTTGGGTCACGTCAGCAACCACGAATACCCAGGGGAATTGACGGCGGAGAGAAAGGTCTAAGGTGCACAAACGCTCACCATAGACGGGGATGGTACTACCATTTGCAGCGTAAAGAGCCCGGTCAGGAAGAGGGACAGCGGACTTCTGGGTAGCATCTCGAGGTAGCAAAGAATACGAGGCTCCGGTGTCGATAAGGTAGAAGAGGTTTGTAGACCTGTCGAAAAGGCGCAGGACATCCTGAGACGAAGAAGGCGGAGAGGAAGAACAAACGGAGGGGTGGCCAGCTGGATCCACCTACCTTTATGGACCGCTGGCTAGGGGGTTTCCCGAAAAAGTGCATGGGTGATTGCACTTATTCGCCTTCAGGCCAAACCGGTGGTGGTAAAAACAATACCCATTTGGATATTGCTGAGGGCCTGGGGTGGGAGAACGGTCAGAGAAGCGACGACCTGAAGAGGAGCGGTTGCGGGATCGAGAGTCCCTTTGAGACCGTAGCATGGCGGAGATGGACATCAGCTCCGCCTTGATGTCTGCCATGCCATGTTCCAAAGTCGAAAGACGGGTCTCAATACTCGAAAAACGGGAGGAACGGGGATCGTGAGAGACGCTGGAGATGGACCAGGGGTACGAGGGATGGGATGGGTACACCAGATAAGAAGAAGAAGAAGCAGCAGAAGAGGGAACCGGAGAGACCACAGAGGTGGGTGAAGAAAAGGTATAGGGAAATGAAAGTGAAAAAGACGGGAGAAGCAATGAAGCAGGAGGAAAAAGAAGTGCCTGAGCTGCAGGAGAAGAGGAAACAGACACAGAGGCAGCAATGGCAGAAACAGCAGGAGCATTAGAGTTTAAGAAGATTATAAGACCATCGGCTCTCTCTGCAACCTCCTGAAGAGAAAGTTTTGGGTCCATCGATGCGAGGAAATACTGCACATCTCTGGGCAGTTTCTGGATAAAGAGAGTGCGGACAAAACCTGACTCCTGTGTAGTAGGGGGTCCACTCAGCAAAGAGAGCATCTGCACCAGGAGATCAGAAGGCTTCTGATCTCCTAATGAGGTGTCACATAGGAGTTCTTCGCACTTGGCCTCCTGAGAAAGAGACAGGCGTGAGATCAAGAGGGTATGAAGATCAGAGTAGGGAGTAGAAGAAGCGGACAGTGTAGGGATGGAATCCCTAATGCGGAGGGATACATCCTCGGGCAGGAATGACAAAACAGTACTATACTTCGTCGCCTCATCACTGATAGTACGGAGGATGCCATCTACTAGTGAAAACCATGTTTCAGGATGGTGAGGGTAGAAAGGAGGGAGACTAAAATGGTGAGGGTGTGGAAGATGGGTGTCGTCGTTAGTCTCCACCATGACGAGGGCTGGAGAATGAAGTAGAAGAAAAGAAATGACGAAGAGAGAAGGATAAGGGATAGAAAAACCACA
>JABUQX010114821.1:0-20000 GCA_015478945.1 Trachelipus rathkii
AAGCGGGTTGAGGTGGACAAATTATCCACTTGCAGATAATGTTAATTAAAGATATATAAATATTGCAAATCTATAGCAATTAAAAACAAACGAGATTAAATATCTTACCTGCTGTAAATAGAAAGAAAATATAGTGGGACATCACACATACAAAACTTTCCATGCCCTTCAAAAAGTGGGACGTAGCACACAAAACTTGCACAATCTCTTGTCATCTGGGTTCCTTTTACTGTACTCGGATAGTCAAATTATTCTTGATAAGGGGTTTTTGCTTATAAATCTTGACAGCATCTGTCTTCACAGCAACACATTCTTGTGAATTCATCATCATTGTTAATGGGAAAATATCCTCTGCACAATGTTCTCTTACAAGAGTCCAATTCTTCTTTATATAAGGATCCGGCCGGATATCGTTACATCACTAGTTACGCTCATAGTCATACTCATAATATTTAAATATTTTTTCCCTCATTTTAGAGGTTTTATCCTAAAACATTGGGTCTATGGAATGAAAGGATTATCAGGAACTTCCTAGCGCCAAATAAGGGGCATCCCTGATCTTTTGCATTAAATGTTTTAATAGGCCTTTAAAGTCCTTACAACCTTGACAGCATTCAATATCCTCTTCTGAGGATTCAATGGAAGCAAAAGTGCACAATAAAGGTACATACACATTTTGTTGTCAACTGAGAATGCATCTGATGAAGATTTTCTTTCAGCCATAAACAAGACACCTGATTATAAGCCTCTAATTAAACATGTTACAAGTGGCTAACACACTGAATCCAATGAGTTTGAACGTTTAGTATCACTTAAAGAACAGACAATATGACAACCCATCTTTGAAAGTCTCACCACAAAGGTGTGATGATTCTACCCTCTATAACAACGGTATCATTATGTGCTCGTTTTTTTTATCAAGCGTATTAGTTGCATAAACTATATATAGGTCTCAAGCGTTTGGAACTATTTAGTGCAGCGCGTCGTCATATGAATAGCAGAGATTATAAAATAAAATAAAAATAAAAACACAGAAAAAAAATAAAAAGAGATGTGCGAGTTAATATCAACTTAAAACCCAATCACTGATATCCAATTACTACACACAAATATTTCCTACTAGATACCAATATGTTCACACAATATTGTGATAGTCAGAGTCTCTATTTAACACCAGAGTGTATTTAATCCAGAAAAGAGAACAATATGTGTGAAGAAAGCACATGCATATG
Source organism: Trachelipus rathkii (assembly GCA_015478945.1). NCBI lineage: Eukaryota > Metazoa > Arthropoda > Malacostraca > Isopoda > Trachelipodidae > Trachelipus > Trachelipus rathkii. The sequence goes on from JABUQX010114821.1 coordinate 1,233, forward strand.
TATCATATTCTTTACGTATATTTTAATTATTTTAATAAAAATACAACATACGTCTCTCACACAACAAATATACCATAACCTGTATTGCAAATAACTTTCTCTACTGCGTTAGGCTAGTGATCACTCTCTGGTTTGTATGGAATATATCAGCGCTCTTATCTCATAATAGATATTTTTTAGTTGATGAAAGTGTTTTGATGAAATAGAAAAAGTAGAGCTTATACCAGTGCGCAATCATCACCCCACCTTCTTTCCAAGTAGTATATTTGATCAAATGTGCATGTCAAGCCCAAATCACCATGACTGGAATAATAAAAAACCTCAAAAGATAGAAACTCGAAAAGATTTTTGCTCAATGTAATAAGTATATAAGTCACTAAATGAGCCAGAGTGTCACACACGAATATTTAGATGGGTTAAATAGCGGAGTGAGAAGGGGATTGATATCTTACGTTGTTATTCTTTGGATATGAGTTATATAAATGAATAAACTCTGCGCGAATACCATTATATTTTTATCGCATATTATGGAAAATATTATATTATTCATCATATGAGAAGAGAATATATTTGTTCATTATTTTGTGATCATAATAATAATTGGAAAAGTATTTATTTATGTTCTCATTATTATGACTATCATTTCATTTAGATACTTAATAATTATAGGGCATTTTTTATTTGTCATTATATATTCCCTAGGTTTTTTTTTATTATATCTGTGTTTCGGTTTGAATTTATCTTTGTGACAAAGCATAAAGTTGGTAAAATAGTCGATTTGTATTTAGTGAAAAATAAGAGACCACAGAGTGACATTAATAATAATAATGAATTATTGAAAATAACTAAGGAAAAATATCCCCTATTGAGTTAACTTGCTCTGGATTATCTAGTTTGTTCTTCCAGCAGTGTCTTGATCGAAAGCTTGTTTAGTGGAGCAAAGTATATATAGTATTATATGATCAAAATCAAAACAGACTTTTACTTCATGAAAATGTAGAAAAACGAGATGATGCCAGCTGTAGTATGAAAGTTTTAGTAATGGTAGAAGGTGTCTGGTGCAATTAATCGTTGGTAGATGTAAAGAAACTAAGCTTGGAGTAGCGACTAGTGCTCTTATTGGCGTATGGTCGTGCGTTCCCCGGGATAAATCTACACGAGCAATAAGAATAATGTCTGGAATAAGCCATAATCTATACTGATACAATCGTTGCTCAGGTCTACGTCGATGAACAAAGCATATAACGTTGCGTCTGTGGTAGCGTGTGAGAAGAATTGATAAAATGATAATTTAACGTATTAGATAGTTGTGTAAGAAGAGATGAATATTATATAATAGATTGGCAAGAGAGAGAATAAATATGAGAGACGTGTTTGTACTATTCTCGAGTGAAAGGATTGCGGATGATAGTCGCGAGGCTGAGCAAGATTGTTTGTGTCGTGAGGCGCTTCATTTCTAAGCGCGTCTTGTAATGCACTACTCATGCGGGAGACCGAAAGAAAAGTGGATTAAACTCAGTAATGTCTGAATGATATTGAAATGACAGGAGCAATGAGTGCAGAGTTTGCTAGAGGCGTGTAAGAAAGAAGCGTGAGCAGTAAATTGTAGGTGGTGAATGGACAGGACGGAATATATTTGTAGAGGTATGGTAGTGCTCTTATTGGTTGTGGCCCACCTGTGGGCACTTGTGAATCCTACATGACTAGTGTGGCACATACATGTGAAGTGGCGTGAACTACAGACTCTTTGATATATGTTCCCATTGATACGTGGGTGATGGAATATTATCGAATTACGTACGAGTTTCTCACTAATATGTAATTGGGGTGTACTCACGAACAGGACTTTCTTTCAGTACTTTTCAGATTCGTTCGTGGCCTCAAATTGATTACTCAAGTCTTATCATAAACACTCTCCTCATCGTTGTAGTATTTCGTCCTTTCCCTTGGAAAATTATAAAAATAAATTATAATATATATAATAAAATACAATATTATAAAATAGAATATATTTTTTATTTATTTGGAGCATTTATATTTTTATTATTTTCACTCTGAATTTGGGTAAAATTTATAATTAGACGTAAAATCTAATTATTCAATTTATATTAGTATATATACGTGGGATAAGTGAGATTATTTACAAAATATTTTCCTTTGATTTTCAGCACTATAATATAATTAATTGTAAAATAATCGATAATCATGCAGTTTGCATCAATACTTTCTTCCTCTACTATCACTTAATAAAATACTTATGTTGATTTGCCCTGTTTCACTACCATATATGTTTTTTTTTTAAAATAGAACTAATTTATGATACGAATGTTCAATGTAACTAGAATCTGTGTGTAAAAAAGCGAGTGTGTAAAATAGATCATCTTTTCACAGAATGAGTTGCAAATAAGAAGTATCGTGTGGGTGAGATAACTATATTTAAAAAATTAAGTTTCTGACATCCATATGTAATGCCTTGCAGTAAATTTCTATTGACATTCACTATTACATAGTCATCCCATAGATAGAAGGTATGGATACACAGATTAAGATAATAATGGGGTGCGGTCGGGACAAAGTGAATAGTTTTTCCATTTTGGACCCATTTGTAATTGGTATGTATTATACTCTACACTCAGTGATGTATGCAGTTTATATTACATAAAAGCAGCATCTGCTTTTACAATTCTTACCCAAATAAACAATACATAGAAATGCATATACGTATGCAATAATGACCGCCACAGTCTGAAGTTCGAAGCTTTAAAAAGGTTATCAAACACTGAAAAAAATAGTTTTGATAGTGTTTATATTATAATTAAAGTGTGTCACCTCTCGTCCTTCAATTTTCTCAAATGTTAATATCTAAGAACAAGTCCAAAGTGAGAGTCTTCATAGTGATGATTTAATTTCATTTCTATATCGCTATTTGATATGAGAATAGGCTCCCAAAATCAGTTTTGAAAATATTGGATCAATTTATTACGTTGGAAGGAAGATTTCAGACCACCCAAAATTCAATGGCCTAAAATTTTGACTGCAATTGAATTTTTTTATTTATTTGGTAGATTTATTTTTATATGGGTATTAGAATCATATAATAGAGTGTACTATTTATCTATTATTATTCTGATTTACAAAAATATATCTCTGGCGATATCGATTACCTTGAGGAATAATAACTTTTTCTAGAATATAATTGTCTACCATTTTCATTATTGAATCATTTAATTATATTATTTATAATTATTATAAGATTTAATTATGATAATTTATTATTAATATAGTATTATTAGAATTTATTATTAATTATTTATGTATTTAATATAATTATTATATCTACATAATTATTTTCAAAACTTTGATTTATAATTACTAATTAATTTTAATTATTAAAGAATATGATTTAATTATATTTATTTTATATATATATTTTTATTATTTATAATTATTTATAGATAAATATTTATTATAAATTTATATTATTCAATATTCAATATTCATATATAATATTTATCTCACAAGTACAACTAAATATCTGAAATGCCACTGAGGTAGTTCTTAGTGAATGTATATTGAATCACACCAAGATTATATTTCACGAGTCTACTAACGTTATGTGAATAAACTTTTCACTTATCACAAATTTTCTTTAATTTATATCTTTGAATATGTCTTTCTAGTAACATCCTCACGTGGGAACTATAAGCGAGCTAGGAGGAGAATCTAAAAATCTCATATATCTCGAAAATTAAGTATCTTGACACATATGTTTCGTACGATAATAAGAGAGAGAGTATTACTCTATAAGAGAATAGAAGTGAAATAGACAAATTTATGGTATATATTTATGGTGGTATATATATATATAGATAGGAGTATTAAGTAGGATACTGTCTTTATCACCCCGACATGAGGGTTATTAATCATACTAGGGGAGTCTTTTCGTAAGGTATTTCAACTTTTTATAGAAGCGTTATATATATACCGAATGAGAACTTGAGTATACTCGTTCTACTTACAGGGGGAATATTGTAGTCCTGTATTGCTATTATTATATATTGGAAATATAGAGGTATATATGTAGTCATAGTAGGGTAGGTGATATTAGTGATTTTTTTCTATTTCACACTTTTCTGTTTAGATAGGTATAGTTAAGGTTTATATTTTTATAGATATAATTATATGTGAAATTATTGTAATATTAGTACTACTAGATTTAAAAACTTCGTTGGGTATAGTATATAGTGAAGAAAGAAGGTGGAGGTCTTCTCTCTTCTTGGGTTAGGGCATAATTACATCATAAAGCGAGAACAGATTTTTGTGACTTCGCTAATGGTATGAAGACTCAGTGTGTACTTGTTTCGTTTTATGTACCAAAGCACTTATGTGTATGGGCCTATCTAGTCACATTATCTATATATAAAGAATGATTTATATGCAGTATAAGAGTAAGAACTCAAAGTGAGAGTAGAAAGAAACTACAGTCAAGAAAATTAGTTATCATCGGAAGTAGACACTGAACCTCTCATGCAATATATTACTATATTATGTGATACTTATATAGTATATATACTAATTATATTTTATATTTAATATATAATATATATATATATATATAGTAGTTATATATAATATATATAGTATATATAGTTATATATATATAATATATATATATAGATATATTGACACCTTTACGTGGAATGCAAGGATACTCCATACAGGTTTCTGCGGGTTCATAAGAGATGACAAAATAACAGAAGGGTGAGAAGCGCACTCAAAACGTGGGAGTACACATCCCATGCGGCTTTTGGTCATAATTGTGGGTAATTATCTCCTTGACAATTCCAGTATCAATGGTTTGGCTTTGTTGCCGTTCATATCCACACTATCTTATCCTATATCACTGTGTGTAGAGGGGAGACAAGAATCTTCTGGTGTCGTAGAAGGCGACTAAAGCGAGAAGTAGGTATTGGGTTGTGCTAGCCAACTGCACGTATCTCTCCAGAATCTAATGCATGCCTCGGAAGGTTATGATAGCCGTAAGCGACCTTTCTATCTTTCGGCGAAAAAATGTATGAATCATATGGATAAGTTGGATTCGTTAGAGAAATATTAAATAAGGGAAAAAAATGCATGGATGTATTTAGAAAGGGTAAGATTGATTTGCTCGCTGTGACTTGAAACAAAAATGAAAGAAACTAAAGGTCAGTGATGTGGTTGTGAAAATGCGTGTATGCTAGAGGGAAAGGAGATGAGATGGTGGAGAGGAGTTATGTATTTGCTGGTGATTGTCGATGCACAAAGCTAGGATTAACTAAATTCTGAATAGACCTATACATTTTTATACGAGTTTGAAGGCTCATATTGTATTTTACATTTGTGATAATAGAGAATACATGTTAATTGGTGATTGTGAGGACTGCGCGATTTTCTAGGAAAATCTGAATAAATGTTTTCAAGATAGAAGGAGCTTTAGACTGATTGTGTTGTGTGACCGTTAAATGGTTAGATAGTGAACTCATAAAAAGGGATGGAGTGACCTCTGTATGGTATTAAGCGAGTCTGTTTGGTGTTGGGATGACGTCTGAGAAGATGCAGAAATGAGTATTATGAAGCTTAGTGATGATCTGTTAGTGACAGGTATTCAGTGAAAGTGAAATACTTTCCTCAAACACATGAGTAATCATAGAGGTTTGAGTATACAGAGAGCATTAAGTGTCCAGAGCACAAAGCTATGACGTGAGTGAGTTGTGTTGATCATGACATGACAGTATCAATGAGTGGAGATAAATCGAGTAGGGTTTTAGAGATGGTATACGGACCATCTTGTTTTTACGTAAAACAAGAGGACGGCTTCGTGCGAAGATAAATCAGCTGAACAACAACGATATAAAATTTTCAATACATTTTTTTCTTTTCAAGAATTCAAATTCTATCTCAAAAGTAAATTCTAAAGTGATTTTCCCCAAAAGTTAATTGATGACATTATATCAACTCGAACCTTTTTCTTATTCTTTTGTCAATGAAAAGAAACTGGAAAGAAAAAACGAAACTGTTCTGGAATCTATATAGCAACGAAAAATGAATGATTAAAAAGGACAAAGTAGAGGAAAATTGAGGTAACATAACAGTTTGCAAGGCACGATGCAATGCTTGTATGACTAAAAAGACATCGGAAAACTCTTTTGAAGAAGGAAGCGTGAAAGGTTAAGAATAAGGGAAATCTGTTTAAAATAACGAATGGGTATGGTGCTTTCATAACTAATGAAATGGATGTGAGGAGTGTGGAGGGAACACTTCGAAAATCTGCATAATATTGGCAGAAATGAAAAGGTGAGTGAATGTCTATGGGTTTGATGGTGCAAGAAATAAATGTATTGGGGAGAGTGGGGAAAGTGTAAGATTAGTAAATCTGCAGTACTGGAATAAATTTACAGGTGAAATGAATCAAGGAGGGAGAACGATGGTGAATGAATGGATTGGAAGTGGTGCAAAAAGCGTTTGTGGAGCGGTATAGTCCGAGGGTTAGAGTGAGACAGTAATAATACCCTTATATAAGGGTTAAGGGAGAAAAGAGAACAAATAGGAACCTATAATTATCTCGTGTAGGCAAGATATAATGATCGTATTTGGTCGAAAGGTGTATTTCGATGTGATGGAGGGACTGATGGATAAAGAACAGTGATCAGAAGTTTTAGAGGTTTTGTGGATCAAATTTTTACATGAAAGCAAAGGCTTGAGGAAGTGAAGAAAAGAATAAAATCTGTATTAGGTTTTACAGGTATCAACTGAAATTGAATTTGATTCCCTGACTTTCCCTGACCAAATTCCCGAAATTTCACGACAGCGGTGTTCGTTATGTTTTGGCGTATAAATATAAGTCAACGCACTCCTTTTTTATTTATTCCAAGTATATTTATTTATACAAAAAAAGAAAATAAATAAAAGCTTACATTGATTACCTAGGTGCGAATAACGTCCCACTGTGATCGCAAAAGTGTCTAAATGGAGATTTAGGTTACTTTCCTTCTCAAGCATCTGAATTTTGATTTTATAGCGTCTTTTCGTCTTCTTCTGTTTCAGTTTTAACATCTTCTCTGCTCTTCAAGTTTTTTATAAATGGATAATTTCTTTTTTACTTTTTATTCTCTTTCTTTTGGTTTTTGACTCTTTGAGATGTCTTCATATCTCCTAAGGGCAGCTCTTAAATTTTGTCAACATTATTGAGTGATAGAACTTTATGAATACTTTCATGAGATCTTTAGGCATTGTGCACTGTTCTTTGAGAAAATCAGACTATGTTCTTTCACATTCTCCACTAAAATTGCTTAATTTATAGAAAAACCTCCTTCCACTGTGCATTTCCATGCGAAAATATCGTCTTAATTTAATATTTACCACATTTCCAACATAACATTATTCCCAGTACTAAGTAAAAGGAAAAAAACTATCAAGCTCTTAGAAAGACAATAACCATCCAAATATTTGAATTATTACATTCAAGGGTTTAGAATAGCTTCCCTGGCCAAAGTAGAGGCCGTATGTGATTTGCTTTAAACCAGAAAAATAGAGCAAGTCATGTAATCACACATTACATTTCATTGCGCCCCATTTTAAAATTTGAGCTAGCGCACTATTGGAAACATAATTTAAATGTTTATCTTATATATCTACACACGAGTTTAAGACATTTATCATCCACCACCTTTATGCCCATAGTATTTCAGATCTTGAAATATCTTTAAGCAAAAAAATAGAAACTGATTGATAAACTGTTTGGTTGTTTATTCAGAACACTCATAGTCGTTACATTGGTTGAGTATGATTTAGAAAGTCGATGGAATGGCATTAATTGTCAGTGGCACACACTTTCACGAATATTGTATTATTAGAACACGTATAACGAAAAAGTTTTTCTGGTTGGTCCTGCCGAATTTTGATTAAATTCAAAAGAGTTCCCCTCTTGAATGTGAAACTTACGCTTGGCGTTACCCTGTAGATAGATCAAGTTCTATTTTACATATGCGTTTCTTGAGACTTTCAGTCTTTACCAAACCACCTGATTAAAGATGTGGGTTCAGTTGACGTCCAACAACCACTGGTAGTTAAAGTTAGTTTTTTGTTTGACAGCATTTTATAAATAAAAATAAATACCCTCAACTGCACAAAAACCAAAAATCACTTCGCCAAAACCTCAAATAGTTCCAAAAATTATAAATCCATAAATCTATAAATTCAAAAATTAAGACATAAGTCATAAAATCTATAAACCCATCCATATATGAATCACCATAAATCCATATTCATAACTTGGAACAACCTCTACCGACAGAATAGGAAGAATAGTAGGTAATAGTCAACTAAAAAATAGAAAGAAACGGGATAGAAGTAATTAGAAATTCATCCTCGCCTATCCGTTCATCATTTATTCAATATACATCTCTTAGTCCACAATTATACAGTAAGAAAAAAATATAATCAAAAGTATGCAACTAGGTCCAGATCATTGTAATTGGTGTTTTTGAAATTTAAAAATTTCCCTGACTTTTAGCATTTCCTGACTTCCAGCATATCTTAAAACGTTTCCCTGACTTTCCTGACCAATTTTGTATCCTTGACTTTCCAGAAAGTGTGAACCCTGTTTTATAGATTTGCAACAGGGATATGACAGGCATTAATAGGGAAGCTCTATGGCAGGTGTAGTGGTAAATTTCTACCAAAAGATGAATGAATGATAGGAAGCCGTGGGTAAGAATAAAAGAGTTCAATGATTGTTATATTAATAGAGGAGAATGAGCAGGATTTGTTATGTCTCCTTGGTTATTCACTTTGTATATGGATAGGGTGATAGTTATTAATTATTTCATATCTTTTTCAGAAAGTTAATATAGAATAAAATTTGTTAATAATTTATTTTTATAATTTATATTAAATATTAAAAGATAGAAGATATAAAAGGAATTAAAATATTAAAAAATAGAGAATCATATATATATAGAGAATAAAAATATAAATCAAATGGAATAAAACAGAAAACAAAAAGAATAAGAAAATTTATAAGAATTAATGTATTATGTGCATAATAAAATAATAAAGAAGAAATAATAAAAAAAAATCAAGAGAGAACTTAAAAAAGAAGATTGACAAACTATTAATTACATCTATTAGAAAAAGGTAATATTTTATTTTACATTTAATCCTTTTATCAACAAATTATTCTTGTATATTAAACAAAACAAAACGCCAAAAGAAGAAACAACATAAGAGATTTTATCAATAACAATGGATAAATTGACTAACATGATAAAGGTCCTAGTAGAAAGTAAAGGAAAAAAGAAGAGAAACAACTGAAGAAAGAAAGATGAATTTAAAAATACCTAATTCAGTGGAAAAAGAAGAATCTATTGAAGAATATTTATTTAAGTTAAAAGTATGGAGAGAAGTATCTCAAGAAAAAGAAAAAGAAAAAACAAAAATAGCACAAATAATATGAGGTTTAGCGGGTGAACCACTAAAGTAATTATGTCTTTGGATGAAAAGGAATTATGGACAGAAAATGGAGTATAAAAAATTATAAATACATTAAAAGAAAGATACTGTAGAAATAAAGAACAAGAAAGTTATCTTAAAGTACAAGCACTACTGAATATGTAACAAATGAAAGGAGAATCCTTTACAGAATATGTATCAAGATATGATAAGGCAAAAAGAGATTGTGAAAAACTTGATGATATTAAAAATAAGTGAAAAAGTATATTCATATCAATTGATCAGTAAATCAAATATGAAAGATATGGAAAGAAAGTTAATCATCAATAAGATTGAAGGAATTAAAATAAATATTTTCATAACAACTAAAGAATCAATTGTAAATATGATGGCATCAGTAGTTGAAGTAGTAGAAAAAGAAGAAACTAAAAAAGAAAATTGGTATAATGGTAATAAATTTTTTAACATGTAAATACAATAACCATAAAACTGAGAAATGCTACTGGAGAGAAGGAACATTTAATTTAAATAAATGTAATATTTGTAAACCTAATAACCATAAAACCGAAGATTGATATTGGAATGGAAAATATTCAAACAATGTTATGAAATGTAAAAAGAAGGTTCACAATCGAAAAAATTGTACATAAAAATAAACAGATAGAAGAAAAAATAATACAATCTACATATTTTATCCAAAAGAAATAATGAAAAAAACAATATCAAGAAAAAGTGACAACTATTATTAATCAACAAACTATTTACAGAAAAGAGTGAGAGTTATGTAAAATAAATTATTTATAGAAGAAAATGGTATCGTACTTTCTTTAATAATAAGAAGAATATAATGACAATAAGGATAAATAGATATCATTGATAAGAGAACTTTCGTTGAGTGACTCAATGTTGTGAGTCTTTGGCAGAGATGTAAATGGCTATTTAGTTAGATCACAGGATTGATATAGAAGACAGTAATAGCCGGAGAATTTAGGTATGTAACCAGAGAGATGCATTGAGTGGCATAACTCTGATGATGTAAATTACAACTATATTATTAAAGACACACACCAATTAAAGATGGTATTTTTGGTATTTGTAAAACAGTAGTATAAAATATTGAAGAAATATTATTGCCTTGTATAATAAATCTAAGGAAAATGTTTGGAAAAAAACAGAGAGGTGTAAAATGATACAAAGAGAAATATTAGTTAGCCTTCGTGAGGCTGTGATTGCATAATAGGAAAAAGATTTGATATATATACTATGTAGTCACACTGGAGATGTATAGAGATCAGCAGTGACATAACTTATGTGAGCTGATAGTAATCGAGTGAGTGAATAATTGAAATAACAGTTATCTCATTCATATTTGAATGATAGCATACAAGAGTTAGATATATATTCTGTTTGCTTGATATTATATTAGTACAAATATGAGTTTAGTTTGCTATTAAAATAAAATACTGTGGATATGATAGCTATACAGATTAAACTTAGTTTAAAGTTGCAAAAAACATTTTGACGGATTAGGAATAAGGCGAGAAGCGCAATTCACTGCTTTTATCGTTGAGACTCAGAAAATCAAAAGAAAAACGGGTTGGAATATCATTAAATCATAATTGCGTTTAACTAATAAGCATACACGAGTATATGAAAAAGAAAAAATTTTAATTAAAACTACAAAAATTTAATTTATGAATTAATTTAAAATAAGATTAAGTAATTTAAATCAATCAAAACAATGAAAACAAGAATACTGAGACGAAGATTTGGAATAAGTAAGAAGCAATATACGGAGCTCTCGACAAAAAGCAGAGAATGTATGTAAACACTATATGTAGAGAGTGAGTGAGTGATAGTAAAAATATGTACTCACCGAATCGAAGAACAGCGAAAGTAGTCGTCGTATATATATGCTATGCGCACTTAGCTCAAAAGATAAATTTAATCTCACTCAGATTAGCTGTTTGTTGATATTATCTGAGCAATATAATAAATTTTGAGGATAGATATGCACAGATATACACAGCAGTATGGAGCCTTAAAAAATAAAAGTGAGAAAGGATAGAAAGATGGATTATATATTTTGGAAGTCCCAATAGTATTATGTCTGATGCAGGACGAGAATTTCAAAATGAAGATATGGAAACAGTTTAGCACAGAAATGAATATCAAGATAATGAGTACAACCAGCAGAAAGGCCTAGAGTAATGGTTTAGGTAAAGTGTAGGATTTACTCAAGGGATCATTATACAAATTAAAGCAGGAAGAACATGATAAAAAAAATAGTTAGGAATGGTGGGTTTTCATAAATGGTACTAACAAATTACTTGGGGATATGCACCTAAATCAACTATGATTTCGGCAAAGAAATGTAAGAGACTTTAGACAGTAAGAATGTGGATAACTTCATAACCGGTAAAATAGAGATTTACAATGATATGGAAAAGGATATTATTAGAGACCAATAGACCATGCTAGAAAAATAAATATAGAAAATGAAGGTTCAGAGAAAATAAAACCGTGCATTAAGTAGTCAAATAAGAGAAATATTCAAAAAATATTAAAATAGTAGGTTTAAGTTTTTTATAAAAAGCAAATAAGGAGAATGGAGATGACCAGCGAAGGTAATGTGTTGTCCATCAAAAAACAATCATCTTAAACATTGGAGGGACTTTATGAACCCATTCCATGCTACACTTCACGAGATCGAAAAGATGCAAGGAATGCACAGCACAACGAGAATTCAAAAAAATAGAATAAATGAAAATAACAAAGAAGGGAAGATAAAAAGATGATGTGAAGAAGAAGCGAAACGAAAAAAATGAGTAGATCATGAAATGAGAAATAGAATAATATAGATGAATATAGAACAAAAAATTAAAGATGATGAAACTGATAATGAAAAAGAAAGTCAAAAGGAAGATGAAGAAGGAATGACATCAATTGATGAAAATGATTCAATTGAAAAAAAAAATATGAAAATGCTAAATACTATTAATGAAATAGCCAACAATTGAAGAATATAATGTATAGCAATACATTAGTAAAGCTGGCAAAGAAACATAAAAAGGATAATAGATGTTATAACATACGTAATTTAAATACAGATATTAATAATATATGATATAGACTTGAAAGAATTAAAAAAATAGATATGAATTGGATATCATGAAATGAAGAGAAATAAAGAGAGGAGTCATTGCGATACAAGTAGGGACCGAACGGGGTGGGTGAATTTTGGCCGGGCCTGGGTTAGCTAAAATTAGAAATGTTAGTCAAAAACACTGAAAGTCTTTAAAAACTAGGATGAAAATATAGATATAATTTTCAATTAATTAATAATTTAAATTATTAAAAAGGAATACATTAATTAATTGCAATTAAATAAATATTTTCGAAAGAAAATAATTTAAATTATTGATTGTTCTAGAAGAATAAGTTGTATTATATATAAATATATATGAATCATAGTGTATATATATATGGATTTAGTATCTATAGCTCTATATTATAAACTCTCAGATATACCATTCTTCTCGGTTCTATATATATATTTTTATAGGCTCACCAGAAAGTGTGATCCTGGCCAGATTATTGAAATAAAATAAAAGATTTAGTCTGCTTTGAGTCCTAGAAAGAGTGAGATTTGAGTTATCACAAGCTAATAGAAGAACTACTCTCTCCTCAATGAGATGTCACTTAGATCACACTATATACTCAGGATTATATTATAGTCTCACTGTTACTCTCAACGTATATTTAATATAGAGACTCTCCTCACTACCTCCTCTCAAAAGGACCCTTACCTAACATGAGAGGCATGATCCTCACCTCAATATACGAAAAAGTTTTCACACCTCTCAATATAAAAACTCTACGGCTAATATGACTACTAGTAAAATGCGAGGAGCGTGAAATACATCCTGGCCCGACACTATTATGAAAAGATAAATTAATAATATAGTAAGTAATATATATAATGATAGATATGACCGTATCCGGTATTTGATACCTCTATATCAAATCAAGTATAATCTATATATTTGAATTTCACAATCTCGATATACTAATTTATCTTTAGATAGATGGATGTAGATAGAGCCATTATGAGAATCTTTTTTTATTTAGTTCACCGCTTTGGTGTTTATCTAATGGTGATATTAAAAAGTTATGTTATTAGTATTGACGAGTAGAGCAGGTGTCGTATTTTATATACATATCTCACACTAAATGAGTCATCTTGATGATATGATTAAAGTCGGTCACAATATATTTATTAATTAGTTTACTATGACCACTCAGCTGTTTCATACAAAAAGAACATATTCTTGATTGTATCTACTCGAGCAATATATATATATATATATTCTCAACATATTAGAACATACACGAGAATAGGCGTAATTGTGCATTCGCGCACGTGTCAGACAGCTGTGTTAGTTACCGCAGTTTTTGTACCAGCTGACGATATTATTAAAGTTTTAATCTTTGCAATATTCATAATCAAAGTTTCAATGAGAGTTAGATTTATCGTGAGATCTTCTGAGCGTTTATATCTGTAATGGAGTGGTGGCTATGTAATATATTTAGGTTTATCAAGCAGAATCATATAGAATATCAGAGAAATCTAATAGCTATTGAACTTCTCTTCATAATATGATCGTGACTGATATTAAGAGCGCTTGAGATACAATTATATATATATAATTAGGAGTGCCTCTAGTATAAGTGTATATTCATTGATGTCGGTATGGCTCTGTCGTAATAGAAGTTATTTTATATTGTCATCTGAATATATTTGGTATTATGAGTGAGAGTATTGCGGCGAGCTGTGTGCACTCATAGTCCCACCATATATCGCGGTAATAACCTGGTATTGGCGGTCTCACTTTAAGTGGTATGCTTGGCTAGTGAGGTGTGCAGTTGTGTCAGTATCCTCTGCACCATACTCATCGAGTGTTGCATTCAAGAATCTAGAGGGCGCTCCCTCTCTATTCTCGAGGGTAGCTTATTTCACGGTCGTAATCAATCGATTAACTAGGTACTTAGAGGGCAGAATGCTTTGGTCTATTATACTTCTTAGTGTGACAAATATGTGATTATAATAGTATTAAAATAGGTGAAGTACACTATACTGTTTATCAATGGCGAGTGCGTTAGGCAGCGAGAGAGTGCTATGTGCGCGTATCAATGTGACCTATGTTGCGATGTAATATATTATCAATGTACTGTTTAATACAAGTCATCAAATTGAGTTATAAATGTGAGTGAAATTGTGAGTAATAAAAGGAGTATGTTTACTATTTTAGCAGGCGGAGTAATAGGTGCGTTAAGTAGTAACCTGCTTATTTGCTTGTTAAATGTTTTTGGGCATGAAAATAACTTACAGAGATAGTAAAGTTGTAATTATAAAAGTATTGGTGGAGTATATAATATTATATATATTTAGTTTACTTGTAGCTTATAAGAAGAGGTGAGAGAGAGCATATACGTAAATGAGTCACTGTATAAATGAATAATAGATGATGACAGTATAATACATAGCTAATTGTAGTGATTGTGAAATAAATATAGTAATTAAGCCCAATGATATATATGTAGTGTTTTGAGTGCGAATGTGTTATCTAAATAATAATATAGATTTTCCAAGTAATTGTTATTCCATGGATGATAAATTGAGTATCGTAGAGTATAGGGTATAGAGAGTAGTTGTGACAAGGCATTTCATCGTATAACTGAATTGGTAATAAGTATTGAAATAGAGGTTTAAATATGAAGTTTTAGGTACATCATTTGATGAGTAGCTTGGGTTTGTGAGGAGGAGTACTCAAAAAATGTCAATATCTATTCACTTATTCTGATATCTCATAAAATATTGTTATAATATAATAGCTAGTTATGGTGTCAGTTGTATAAATATATTAGATAATAATAATAAAATTCTGATATAGTATCTTACATATATTAATATGTAACTGAGTATGGAGACTCAAGTGGGGATCTCCTATACATCTAGTGCCGAAAGTTTGATTTGAAATATTGTGACTACTATTAAAGTAGTATAAGAAGTTATATGTTGTAATGAGAGATTATAATGATGATACTGTTTTAATATATATAGAAATGGAGAGCTCTCAATCTCTCTATTATAACTACATAACTTACTTTCATTTAATGGCAAAATATTAGCAAACTTTCGGCCGAGTATATGTGAGTGATTACCCCATCTATGTCTCCTAATAATCTACTCAGTATAGTAAGCAATATATAATTGTAGATATATAATAAAGAATTTATATAGATAATTATTTATCATCCACCCTCATATATTGATATGGATAATGATAGGGATGGGAATATTGAAAAGAAAATGTCATTGACCGTACCCCTGACTCCTTATTAATAACAATAACTCACTATGTATTTAATGTCAATTATCATAATACTATATTAACTCTTATATTCAATCCTTCTCTCTCAGTATCAGATTCAGTATATATACGATTAGAAATGAGCCTTTCCACTCAACTATCTATCCCCTGTCTCTCGATTAATCCATTACACATGGTATAATTATAGACAATCTAACTTGCCTATATATTATTAGTGATCATATTTTATAACGTATATATATATTATATAATAGTGATAATAAATAACACTTTATCGCACACAATAAACTAATATATATACATTGGCTATCTAATATCATTCACCTTGAACTACGCAAAACACAAAATTGCGCTGATTCATGCACTCCATCTAATATTGTCTCCGTCTCTCTACTGAATAATATATACTCACTCCCTTCTAGCACACGATAACTAAATACCGATCCACAATACTTTCAAATCACTTTACTATCCTGAGTTTTTCATCACAAAAGCATTTAACAAAGCCAAAAAAAAGAGGTATTATAGCACCTTTCCCCCGAAAATTAGCAACACCTCCTTTTTACAATTCCTCAATTACCATTATACTCGTTAAAACAAAAATATTACCAAAAAAATTACCCTCATTCCATCAAAATAACATCACCTTAAAAAAACATGCTCAAACCCCCAAAACGAAAAAGAAAATCTCCCCCAAAGCTGCATATATATCACCATCCCCTGCAATACTTGCAATAACTATGGTGAAACCATAGATTTGCAAGAAGAAAAAATCAACACCCAGATGACCTGCACAAGGACAGCATAAATTCAGCTTTAACAAGTCATAGGAGTAAACACAGGCCACTCTATCAATATCACAATATAAAAAGATCAGAAATATCAATCACACGAAACCATCGACAATCATGGAATCCTTTTGCATTTATTAATAAGTAACAACTACAATAAGCATCCCGTGAAGTTAAGATAGATTTTATGCAAAATGAATATCTGAAAAAACAGCAAAATAGTTTCAACAACACCATGAAGGAAAATAAGCAGACCAACTGAAACACCACTTGAACTGTAATGAAGATCAAGAAAGAAAGCCAGTCCCTTAGCCTGAAGAGCTCTCGCGTTGTCGGGACGAAAATTAAGCTTTCCTTTTTAAAAAATTATCTCATTAAAAAAAAGTCTTTAACAATGTTTTTAATTGTGTACATTTAGTAATAAAATGAATGAACAGTAAAGATAACACTAAAAAAGAATCCAAGCGCTTCTTCTCTAAAGTATATATATATATATAGTATATATTATATATATATATATATATATATATATATATATATATATATATATATATATATATATATTATATATATATATTATATATATTATATAAATATATATATATAGTATATATATATATATATATATATATATATATATATATATTAGATATATATGCAATTAAATAAATAATTTTGAAAAGAGATTTCAGAAAATATTTGATTTTCTTGAAGATATTTACTTTAAATAAATAAATACATTAATATTTTAACAATTATATTTATTTCCTTTTCCGAATTCGTTTGATATATCAAATTTCGAATATTTTTATGTTAAAAACTCGGAAAAATTATAATTTGGCCTCAATTTTAATTTGAAATCATAGTAAATACCAAAAAAAAATTGATTATATTTAGGTATGTTTATATATTTTTGCAGTCAATTTATAACAAAGGAGTAAATGGAATTAAAATATATATTTTTTATTTTGTTGATTTTAACCTTATTTTGTAAATTTACAGTTAACCCCGGTAGAAAACCCCGGTTTTTCCTGATTTTTGGCCGGGGTTGGCCGGGGCCCCGGTCGGTTCCTAGATACAAGTGAGGAGATAGTAGATGAAAGATATAGTGAATATGAAAGTGAAGAAGTAAATCAAAGTTATTATAGTCATTTTTAAATTATTATCAAAAAATGACAAAATTGAAAGTAATAAAATAAAAGAATGAAGTTTTTGGAAGAAGTAAAGAATAAAAGTGGAAAAGCAATTAAGCTGAGATGGTAATAGGTAAAAATTATGATGAATATCACGAAAAATTATTAGTAGCTAAAAAGATATTAAAGAAACTGTGGAAGAAAAACAGATGCTTCAGCTGTTTCATCTGAAGCAATGAAAAATGATATTATTCAATTCAAAATTGACAAAAAGGTGGAGAGGTGATGCTATGGATACTGCAGTAAATCGGAAAAATATAAGGAATACAAATAACAAGAAAAATATGTCTAAGACCACCACCAGAATGTAATGATGGTAAACTTTGGAGAATAAATAAAACATTATGTGGATTACAGGATGCTTTGCTATTGAATGTAAGTATTTAGCGTTGAAAAGACAATTAATTAAAACAGGTCTAAAACAAAGTAAAATGAACCAACATTATTTATAATGAATGATTCCAAATAATTTAAAGGATGATGAACTACTCAAGTAGATAATATTTTATGGGTAGGAAGTAAAAAATTTAAAAATAATACTCACCTTCAAATAATTAAAGAACATTTTTCTTGCAATAATATGAAAAAGGATTCATTTAAATATTTAGGAAGTTCAATTATGTCAAGATAAAATATTATAATAATGGGATCAAAAATAATTATGGGAGAACGTTTAAAATTAATGACAAAAACAAAAAGAAAAATAGAATACTTAATAAATATGAAGTAAAAGAATACCAACAATTAATAGCAAAATTAAATTGGATGGCAAGAAATACAAGACCAGATTTATCTTTATAGTTAGGTAAATGAGCAAGGGAGAAAAGAACTAAGCATCAAAGATTATAAAGAATTCACAGATTAACAAAAAAATACAGAAATGAATAAATATCATAAAAT
>JABUQX010114821.1:30000-35000 GCA_015478945.1 Trachelipus rathkii
AAGAGACTAAGCTTTGAGTGCGCCTAGTCTTTGCAATGAGGGTATGTTGTTACGCTGTGTTAATGCATAGTAGTGAAACTATAGTCTGGAATAAGAGGTAAAGATCTTAAGTACAATGTTTTCAGAAGGACAGTCTTAGGGGCGTGTTAGGTGTGAGAAGAATTGATAAAATGAGGAATGAACGTATTAGAGAGTTGTGTGGTGTGAAGAAAGGGATAACTGAGAGAATAAATGAAAGTACGTTGAGATTGTTTGGTTATGTACAGTAGAAAGGATGGATGATGGTGGGTTGGTTAAGCGGATGTATAGTGGTCAGTGTGTTTTGAACCCGGTCAGCTGGGAGACTGATGAAACAGTGGGATGTTTCAGTAAAGGAATGTGTGGAGGAGAGAAATGTGAGTGTGGCAGAGGCGAGAAGAAAGGTACATAATAGGATAGAGTGGCGGACTTTTATGAGGGTGTATGGTTTTGTCCCACCTGGGCCAAGGGATGAACCCTACATTGACGAGATGCCATAGTGAGGGTTCGACGCCATCCCGTGAAGCTCTAGGATGGATTTTCTGACTGCGACGATTTGTCACTAATAGGTATAAAGGGGGCGGTAAGACTGGGCTATCTTTTTGACTTGTGTCATTTTCTTCTACTGCTTTTCTTTTCCGATGCATGTTACGCACCTTACCCCCAGTCTTGGGGAAAAAAGGAAGATAAAGAAGAAGATATAATCTCTTGTAAAATAATAATCTTATTATCATCAGCTGGAGCTGCCCCCTTCTCTCCAGAATTGGGGGTAAGGTATGTAAACATGCACCAGAAATTAGAGGCATACTGAGAATTCTTAGGGTATAAGAGGTAGCGGGACCCAAACCCAGCTACCATTGTCTTCATAGTCGCCTCTTACGATAGGCTGAAAGGTACATTGTGGAATTCTTTCTCCCCCATACATAGAGATAGTAAAATACCACTACTACTACTACTAATAATAATAATAATTTAATTTCAGTGTTAATTCAAAATAAAAATTACATTACTATAATAATAATATACAGTAATAACATAAACAGTAATTATAATATTTAATAATATACAATTTTTGAAAATAATAATAATAATACCTTAAAGTCAAGGGTCCCATCATTTGAATCTTCATCCTTAAAATTATCTTCTTTCCTTTTTTTGTTTTTTTTCGGTTTTGTTTTTGAATTTGTTACTTTCACAATGGTTGATCCATCTTTTAATATTATTACTCTATATTTCTTAGGCTTCCTTGAAACATTTGGTAATTTTGAAGTGATGTTAGTTTCACCTTCAGTCTTTGAGTCTGAAGTATCATTTTCGGATTTTTTCAATAACAAACTCTTTGATAAGGATTCAGATTTATTGATAACTTGTTGAACTTGACTACCATGAGTATTCTGAGCAATTTCTTCAGTTTTACCTGATTCACTAATTATTTTTGCGGAAGCCGTTTCATTTGAAGGATTTGTTAATGAATCCCTGAGTTTTGACTGAGTTAATGACAAATTTTGGGGTGAGATTTGTGATTTACTCAAGGTTTGCATCTGTGATTTAATTCCAGTATTTTTGACTTCTTCTATTTTAGTTTTTAATTTATGTGTTTTAGTTGTACCTTTGGAGTCTTTTGCTGCAGATTCCTTCAATGAATCTTTAACATCGGTTACAAAAGGTTTGTTACCTTTGTTTTTGGCCAAGGAGTCTTGAACTGGTGTTGAGTTTTTGGTGGGAATTGCTTTCATAGAGTCGTTATTCCCCTTCACAGATGGATTTGTAAATGAAATTACATTCTTGTCTAAATCGCCAGCTCTTCTCTGAAAATTGTATAGAATTTTTACATTAAAAATATAATGACCAATCTATCTTTAGAAAAGTAACATATAAACATGAGACAGAAAATTATCTAATTACTCTAACCCAAGTATGTGATTCAAACATCAATATTAATATAAGCACACCAAGGTAGGAGGGTGTAACCTAAATTTTCCTTTTATTGGATTTTATTTCTCTTTAAACCAATGTGTCATCAACAAAAATTTAATGCATTTCATCTAAATTCCTGTCCTAATTTACCACTCTATCGAGCGACCTTCAACTGCAACTTCAATTTGCAAATTGTTAAAAACAATACTTTTTACTTATTTCTTTTCTTTAAATAATGATTTTTCACTATTTTTCAATTTTCTTAGTACAAATTAACCCTACCCATTTGCTTGCGGATCAAATACTTTATTTCCCAATTCCAATATAGTTATTCTGTACATTATTTTTTATTGTCATCATCTTCCCCCTATCTTCAGATTGGGGTGGTAAGTGTAGCATACACTGAAACAGAAAAGTAGTAGAACATAACGCAAGAGGAAAAGAAAGTCCTCCTTTACCGTCCCCTTTATACCCTTAAGTGAGAACTCGTCGCAGTCAGAAAAATCCACCCTACAGGTTTCATGAAACTGTGGTGGACAATCACTGTGGTATCTCATCAATGTTCATCCCCTGGGCAAAGCCCACAACCATACCCCTTCACAAAACCCCGTCATTCACTCGTTATGCACCTTTCTTCTCGCCTCTGCCAAACTCGCATTCTTCTCCATCAGGTACTCCTACACTGATCGTTTTACTTCGGTCTCCCAGTCAGTGTCAATTCCCAACACACTCACCACTATACATCAACTTAATCAAATGACTATCATCCATCATTTCCACATGACCAAACCATCTCAATGTACTCTCGTTTATTCTGTCATTTACGCCTTTCTTCACACCACACAACTCCCTAAAGCGTTCATTCCTCATTTTACCAATTCTTCTCACACCTAACACGCCCCTAAGATTGCCCATCTGAACACTTTGTTCCATAGATCTATACCTCTTATTCCAGACCAGTTTCACTACTATACATTAAGAAATTTAACAACATACCCTCATGCAAAACCCTAGTGCACTCAAGACTTAGTCCATTCACATCCACAAAAAATTTAATTGCACCAGCCACCTTCCTACAATTCACAACTTTCCTACTACATTATGCATCATTCATTCCCTTTTCATCCAATCAATATCCTAAATATTTAAACTCAGACACTTGTTCCAATTGCTCACCATCTAACATGACTTCGCACAGCTGACTCTCTTCACTCACTACCATAACCTTACTCTTAACTACATTTACTTTCAAACCTTCTGCCAATCCTCTCAAACTTTTTTTCAGATTCACAACACAAAACCAAACCATTCGCATACAATAAGCAGAGCAACCTCCACCCTCTTCCATTCTCCATTATTTTAAAACTTTCCCCTGCCACCCCTACATCTAATTCTTTCATAACCCCATCAATTTACAAATTAAATAACCAAGGAGACGTAACACATCCCTGCCTAACTCCGCTATTAATATTAAACCAGTCACTTTCCACTCCATTTATTTTTACATATGTTTCACTGTCGTCATACATACTTTTGATTCCATTCCGAAGCCTACCACCAACACCATATATGATAAACTTATGCCAAAGGGCTTCCCAATTAATACTGTCATACGCTTGTTCCAAGTCCATAACACAATTTATTCTTCTTCTCTCTCATTTTCTCAATCATTTGTATTAATGTAAAAATTTGATCCGCACATCCTCTAAAACTTCTAACTGCACCTTGTTCTTCACAATCAGTCCTACAGTCACTCAACGTACTCTTTAAACCAAAATACCAGCATATATCTTACCTACAATACTCAGTAAACTAATTCCCAATAGTTACTACAGTTCCTTTTATCCCCTTTACCCTTATATAAAGGTACTGTTGATGCTCTCCTCCAATCTCTCGGAACTATACCCTTCACAAACGCTGTGTTGCACAACTTCCAAATCAATTCAATCACCATCTTGCTTCCATTCTTGATCGCTTCACCAGCAATTCCATCTATGCCCGCAGATTTACAATTCTTCAACCTCATCCACAAAATACATATTACTTCTTGCACCATTAAACCCACACACATTCACTATTACCTCTTCATTACTGCTAATGTTATAAAGATTTTCGAAGTGTTCCCTCCACACTCTTCTCAAATCCATTTCATCAGCTATGAAAGCACCATCCTTATTCATTATGTTATGCAGATTCCCCTTACTCTCATTCCTAACCTTTCACGCTTCCTTCCAGAAAACCTTCTTATTCCCTCGTAAGTCTCCATTCATCCTTCTTCCAAACTGTTCATTTATCCCTTTATATATGCAATTTTTAGTCTTCCTTTTTTTCCTCCTTATTTAATTCCAAACATTTCTTTTGACAACTATCATTTGCTTTTAGCACATTCAAAAACACTTCTCTTTTACTTTAAAAAGCTTGCATCACCTCTTTATTCCATCATTCACTGTTGAGATTCATACTTCGTATTTTAGCACGACCGCATACTTCCCTTGCGCTACTAACATAAGCTTCCTTCATTTGTGTCCAGATTTGTTCAGATTCATCTTGTTCACATTATTCTGTACATCAATCCCATAATTTAAGTGTTTCTCTGAACCCTCTTAATATTCCCAAGGGACACACTCATTACTAATAATTCTTTCTGTCCCTATCTTTTTTTAAACTTTTTAAACCAAATGGGTGAAACCCTAAAGAAGGTGAGAGATTTCCATTTACTATCACTCTTAACGGATATGATATGGAAGCTCTATGGCAGGTGTTAGTGATATATGGTGTTGAGGGTAGGCTTCTGAATGGAATCAAGAGTATGTATGACGATAGTGAAGCGTGTGTAAGAATAAATGGTGTCGAAAGTGATTGGTTTAACATTAATAGCGGAGTGAGGCAGGGATGTGTTATGTCTCCTTGGTTATTCAATTTGTATATGGATGGGGTTATGAAAGAATTAGAGGTGGGGGTGGCAGGAAATGGTGTTAGAATGATGGAGAATGGAGTTGAGTGGAGGGTGCCCTACCTATTACAAGTGGATGATCTGGTTTTGTGTGGTGAATCTGAAGAGATTT
>JABUQX010114821.1:37500-47257 GCA_015478945.1 Trachelipus rathkii
TTTTTATGAAAGGAAGGAAGGGAGGTTGACAGGTATTGTGTGTACACATGTGGATGATTTTTTGCTTTGGTGGTTCTGAAATATTCATGGATGAAGTTATAAAAGGTATGAAAGAAAAGTTAGAAATAGGTTAAATTAAGGGTTTCAAGTATATACATGAGTAGGAAAGGGATGTGTGGCAGGAACAAGAAAAATATATGGGAAGTATAAGTGTTACGGATAAGAGAGATTTCTTTGGTGGTAGGGAAATAAAGAGTAAGGAATTGAAATTATATAGATCGTTAGTGGGACAAACAAATTGGGTGAATGGTCATACGAGACCTGATTTTTGTTATTCAGTGAGCGGGAGTAGTAGATTATATAAGGGAGGGAACGTGGAGGAAATGAGGTAATTAATTATTATAAAAAGGAGGAATGGATATAAATGAATATTTGGCTGAATAAACTTGAAGGAAATATTGAGGTCGATGAAGTTATCATTTATTCAAAATACGAATATCCACTTTTAATTTTAGCTTTAATTTTTTGAATTTACTTCAAGTTGAAGAGTTTGGAGGATTAATTATTTTTAAGTTATCTTCGTGGGTTGGTGTGTTGGGAAGTGTGTGTGTATGTGTATGTATATATATATGTAATATGTATATATATATATGTGATAATAATAATAATATGTAATAATAATATGTATGTAACATAATATATATATAATAATAATAATAACAATAACACCTAATAAGATAAAGATAAAAAACTTTCGATTATTACAATATTTTCCAGCTAACCAACATATAACATATAATAATATATTATATATAATATAATAATAATATATAATAATAATATAATAATAATAGCAGCCAATAATAACCAACAGCATAATATCATACTTATATAACAATATCATATATATGTGTATATATATATTGTCCCTTATTTTTATTTTTATTTTATTTTTGAATTTATGTACAAGACTCACCACTTGACCCTACAAGGAAGCGGCCACGATGGGTGGAAATTCAGCTCCATTGGTGGGTTCTAGCTGAATGTTTTTAATATATGTTTAAGAGAAATATTTAAACATGACAACCATGCCCAACGATTCCCCCTCTCAAAAACTAAGTCATTTATCCTATTATAATTAAACTTTTCGCGCTGTGTCTAAATTAGCATTTCCTTCTTTCAGACACTCTCCAAAAATACTCAACATACTTTTCCTTTGGTCCCCCGAGTCTACACACTCACCTCCCAGTACACCACCCTTAACCAACTGACTACATCTATCTTTCCGAACAGACAGCTTATCTTAATACAACCTCATTTATTCTCTCATTCACACCTTTCTTTATACAATATGTTTCTGCTTTACGATCTAACATTCCATATTTTATCAATTCTTCTCACCTAACATTCTAAGATTATCCATCTGAATAGATTCACCTTAGGTCTATTCCTCTTATTCTACACCATGGTTTGCTACTATAATTTATAACCGGTAATATTTCAAACCCTCATGCAGGACCCTACTTCAAAATCAAAAAACACAGTCCCTTTGGCATTCTCAGATTAGTGCACATGATTCCTTCTAAACTTCCTTCCACTCTACAATTTTCTACTAGACTCTGCATCTTCAGTTTCTTTTACGTTCAGCCTAAATAATTTTAAACTCAAATGTGTTTCAGGTTGCTTATATTCAGGCATGGTTTTACTTTCTTAAGCTCATCTTTATAATTCACTTTTAACTCAATCACAGCCTGTTTATGCCACATCTTAGTTAATGCCTTGATCCCGATCTTATATCAGTTTCCTCCAGGCCACTGAGTTTACTTTGTGACGATGCCATAGTCAGTAATGTAATGACAGGCACCTCCACCGTGTTTCAGTTTTTGTCGATCTGGCCTTGTTTCAACCTTGCTGACCTTTAGTTTCTTTATTGTTTGATTAAATATCTGATGGGCATAACACCAGCATAGACACTATTGTCATTTAAAATGTTTAGCTCTTGACCATTTTGTTCTTGCCTGGTTTCCTTTGTCAGCATTTTTGTAGCCAGCAGCTTGGTTATAGGCCTGCAGCCAGCAATGATAGTGCTGACTCTTTGGGGCTTGAAATGGTTATAATCAGCCATGCTGGCATAGTTGTTGAGGCACAAACCACAGTTTGTTCTTCCCTCTCATTTTCTTATTTATTTGCTACAATCGTAGGCTTTTAACCCTCATCCTCTACCACTTCAAAATGCATCTTGTTCTTCAACAACTAGCCCCTCTCAGTCAATCAACGCTCTTTCAAACAACAACGGCATATATCTTTCCTATAACCCAAAATAAACGAATTCCCATGGACTTTCTTGCAGTGGCATGCGCCACATAATTGGACCATAATAGCTATATTCCGATAGCTAGAAACGTCAGCGGCACATTTTTGGCTTCATTTCAGTCGCAAACTCACCTCCATTACCTTGAATCTTTTCACCAGTAATTCCATCTATATCTGCAGATTTATAATTTTCAACTTTCCCACTCTGCCTGTTATCTTCTCTTCCATATACTAACTACCTCATCCCCAAAATACCGCCACTTCTTTTAACTCCGTCAAAATCACACACTCTTCAATATCACCTCATTTCATCGTTGCCAATACTATGACGGTTTGAAAACTGCTCATTTATCACTTTTTTCTCCTACTCACATAAAACTTTTGTTTTCCTCCCTTTCACTCCCTATATATTTCGGTACACCTTTCTTTCGAAACCTCATTATTAGTGTTTAGTACATTCAACCACGACTCTTAACTTTTTACTGCTGCCTCTCTTTCTTCCATTCCATCATTCACTATTGACATTTTTTCATCCTATTTTGCCACTCCTGCACCCTTTTCTTGCACTACTAACAAACACTTCTTTCATTTGAGTCTAGATTTGCTTAGTTTCATCTTGTTCACACTCATCTGACTGATTTACAAGCGGTCTCACATCATTTTCCATATAGCTCCTTTCATTTATCTGCTCTCTGCAAATTACACTCCATTTCTCGTACTTTACTAGCTTAATTATACAAAACACCATAATGATCTCTCATGATCATATCCCCATCCCCATCCACATCCCCATCCCCATCCCACTCATTGATTAGGCATCCATCACATACTTCAACTTCTCCTTTTCACCTTCACAATACAATTAATCATACTTTTCACTTCGACACCATCTCTACCTACACCAACACTCGTGTACTTTTGGATAGTCGTGTTAAAAAAAAATTAATTGTTTACACATCTCTCTCTCTCCTGACAGAAATTAATCACAATCCTACATTTTTCGTTTCCTCCCTCAACCACAAAGGAACCCGTTTTACCATCCCTCTTTCGATCCTTTCCAACCATTCAAGTAAACCCAACACAATTATTTTGAGTCTCTCACTCACCCAGTCCAGTCAAACAAATTTAACCATTAGTATTCTAGCACTCAACAAACTATATCCACTATATATATATATATGTATATAACATATATATATATATGTAACTTAACATATATATGTATATATATATATACATATATATATATATATATATACATATATAATATAATATATAATATATAGTGGATATGAGTATGCGTGGTACTAGCATATATATATATATATAAAATAATATGTATATGTATAATAATAATAATAATAATATGTAATAATAATAATAATATGTATATATATATATAAATAATATATATATTACTCTTTATATATATATGTATATATATAGTGGATATGATATTATTGATTATAATATATATACGCGCCATAATAATAATATACCACCATATATATAAATATAATAATAACATGTATATATATATAATATGTATATATAATAATATTTTATATAATTTAAATATATATAATATATATAATATAATAATAATATATGTAATAATAACAATAATATAATATATATCATATATATCATATATATATATATATACCATATATATATATATAAAGTTAGGAGGCCTGAATTATTAATGATTTCTTCTTTTGTTTTAATCTATTGTTCTTATTTGTGTGCTATGTGTAGGAGTGTGTGTGTGTGTATTGTGGAGTGTGTATGTGTGTGTGTGTGTGTGTGTGTGTGTGTGTGTGTGTGTGTGTGTGAAAGATGGCGGCGCGGGCGCGGGCTTTCTATTAACTTTACCAGCATCCGCGGCTTAAAATCTAACTTGTCTCTGTTTGGGACTTATCACCTATCTAACTCTAACCTTAACCTTTTGTATTCTTGTCTGAGACTCAGATGGCAAAGAATCATCCTCTAACTCGTTTAATGCTTCAAACTATAACTTATTTCATAAATTCCGTCTGAAGGGTGGAGTATGTGCCTAAGTAAACATTAATACTCCTGCGCTTACGTCTCGCCGTGAACTAATCTCCTAACTTCGATGCTCTCTGGCTCAAAATCTTTCTTCCCTTCTACTACAATAATCTTGTGCTTCTGCTACTGTTCTCCTAACGAGAACTGGATTTTCATACTCTTTTTGAATATCTTTACTTTGCTTCTACCAAATTGTTATAATATTTCGCCATATCCAAATATTCAGGATGATCTCTATTTTGAGAGTTCAGTGTGCACGGCACTTCAGATTGGTTTGAGGATATCTGTCTGTTTGGTGGGAGGAGGGCCGATCATTGGCATTCTCGCCGATCAGGCAGCTGTCAGGGCTTACATTCAGGATCGTCCCAACCAATTCTTGAACACACTTGACCTATGTTTCACCACTAGTCCTTCTACTCATATTACTATATTCGCTCCTAATTGGTAAATCTGACCACAACCTGCCATCACGGAGCTTTATGCTTTATACTCCAACAGCTCCATCTGCCCTATGCGTTTTTTCTGGCACTTTGATGCAGATGGTTAGGTATGCGTCGCTTCTACGCTAACGATAATAATAGGAATGACTGCTTTGACTCTGATGATGCTAGCTTCGGCTTCTGCCACTAAGGTGGCTGTAATCGTTGACGGGGATAAGCAAGTTTATTCCTTCTTCAAACAAATGTATCCCCCCTCATTCTCCAAGTTTAACACTATGCAGCATGATCTATGGCCATTCAGGCTAGAACAAGCCCTATCGGGGGTGGAAAAAATTCTCGTTTCTCCTATCACTCTTGATAATTTTCATTCAGCTAAGAAATCAATTTGCAGGGATACTCTTCAGGCGAAACAAAGCACGACCTTTCACTGTAAAAACGAAGGTGCGCTAATAATAATTTCCTTGAGTTCTCCTACTGATAAATCTTTCATCTCTGCCAAAAACATCTCTAACTTCTGTAAATCTGCCATTCACTCCTCTTATTCACGATCTAGTGAACAGTTTAGCACAACTCTCAACTGAAAAGGCCAAAGTCTCTTCGGCCTCCTATTTTCCTCTAACTCAACCCTATGGACGATTCTGGCATTCCTCACCCCCTCCACCTTCTCCTCTCAGGTGTCCTATGTCTTTGCCTGTGATTACATTTGATCGGGTGCATGACCTCCTGAAATCTGAACGTTAGGAGGCGGGTGGCCCGGATGGCATTCTCCCGGTTTTGAGGGAGTGTGCTTTCAAGCGCCCCTCCCCCTCGTTCAACTATATTCTCCATACCTTATAATACTAACACTTTCCCTCAGTGTTGGAAGCGCTCATGTCCAACCCTATTCCGAAAAAGGAAGCCCGCTCTGATCCTTCTAACTATCGCCCTATAGCTCTCACCTGTATTCTATCTAAGATCTTTGACCCTTCATAACTCTCACTTCTCAAGCCATCTTGAATCTCATTCTCTTCTTTCCAATCAACAGTATGGCTTTCGACGTTCGACGTCTATTGGTGATATACTCATTTAACCGATTTATGGTTTCCGCCCTTAGGACTACGTGGAGACTTGCTTGGTGGCGCTTGACATATCCAAAGCATTTGACCGGGTATGGCACGCGTCACTGCTCTCCAAGCTCCCCCCTTTGGGTTTCCTCCTTTACTCTTTGCTTACTTATGTGTCTGGTTTCATTCAAAATCGCTCAATATCGTTTGTTGTTGATGGGGCGACTTCTTCTTCCTTTTCTGTCAATAGTGGTGTTCTTCGGGTTCTGTCTTATTACCTACTTTATTCCTACTTTTCATTAATGATCTTCTCACCTGCACATCTAACTCTATTCACTCATATGCCGATGACTCGACCCTTCATTCTTCAACTCATTTCAATTCTGCTCCCTCTTTTACTTCTAGAATTGCCTCTCGTCTTAATCTTTCCGATTCTATTCTCGCTGATCTGGATAGAAATTCCGGGTGGGGTCGTCTCAACCTTGTGAAATTCAATTCTTTAAAAACTCAACTTCTTCAAATCTCCACTCTCTAGAACTCTTTTCTAGCTTTCCTATACTCTTTCGACAGTTTTTCTCTCGTCTCTCCTGTTGACAATATAAACATCCTTGGCCTTAACATAAACAAAAATGTCCTGGAAGCCTCACATCCAACGGTTGCTAGTGAGGCCTCAAAGAAACTGGGTTCTGTTTTAGGATGCGAGACTTTTTTTCCTCTTCACAGTTACTCCCGTTATACAAAGGACTCATCCGCCCTTGTATGTGGAGTACTGCTCTCATATATCTGGGGGGGCTCAGAATTTCACCCCGGCTTTTGGTTGAATTCGAGTCAAAGGCAAAGACTTATAAAGCTGTATCGTTTCTTTTTCTAGTTCGAATTGACCCTCTATCTATGCGGCGCGATGTTGGTGCTATCTCTTTTCTATATGTACCATAGCGGCAAGTGCTCGAGGGGACTTTCCACACTCGCGTACCACCACCTTTAGACGCCCTCGTAGCACAAGGGGGTGCTGTGTCGGCTATGAGTTTTTGTGTTGCATTATTAGCCGACTCAGACTAGGTTGCCGTTTTTCACTTCGCTGCCGCCTCCGTTTATACGGAATTCTCAACCATCTTCTGTGTTTCCTGCTCAATTTAATCTCCTCACTTTAAAGCCCGCGTGTGCTCATCTGCGTAATTTGCGTTAGTTGAAGTTTTGTTGAGTTTTAACACTTTACCTCGCTTGAATAGGGTTTTGCTTGCGTGGTGATGTTGATACAACTGCTTAATAATATAACTATATATAATATATATATATATATATATATATATATATATAACATATATATATATATATATATATATATATATATATATGCTATTACCACCATTACACTGCTCTATATATATATATATATATATATATATATATATATACTATTAATATATGATACTAGCAACAGTGATTTTAAGTGGAGACGAAGACAGGATCAAAAGTTTTAAATATTAAAAGATGTAAAAACATTTAATAGATGTTGCTTTTCAGCGTCGGCTGCAATTTTCAGACTCGGAAAATAGGATTTTCTTGCTTGTAAACCCTTAGTAAGCATACTTCTCTACATGAGACCTCTTAACTACTAACTTCGAAGGCTTTTGAGCCGTCCTCCAAAACTCTTGATAGATTTAAGGAATTAAATTAGTAGGTTTATATATATATATATATATATATATATATATATATATATATATAACCTTATATATATATATATATATATATATATATATATATATATATATATGCTCATATATATATACTGGCATGTAACACCACGAAACACCGCTAGCGCGCAGCGAAGGAACACATTTAAACGGGCGCGCTTCAGCGAGCGGTCTGCACACCATGTATTAAGGCAACCTGCTGTCATCTGCATGACTAACATTGTTTTATTTTAAATAAAACATGCAAGAAGTAAAATATATGCGTAATTATCAAGAGAATGTTGCAATTTTGAAAAAGTATTTTTATATTAATGTAGCGAAGTTAAAGTTTTTTTTATTTTTACATATTTACGTTTTCGAAAAAATATATTTATACACACATTTTGAATTTTCAATTTAGACCAGATTTTTTAGCCTTAGTCTTTCTGAAATGTAGGTGTATAGAGCCCTTAGAATTTGTATACAGCCAAAATATTAATTTGGATAACTTACAGGATCACTAGTGCATTTTTAAGACATTTATATTTCTTTTTATTTACAATTTTAAATTGTCTAAATTTTTAGCAAATAGTTCTTTCATAATTTTTTATGCGTTTAATTTCTTCCCTTATCTCACATTTTCGTTAAATTATTTTCTCCCGATATGATCCTTTTCGTTTTAAATTATTTAAAATATTTCTGAACTTTTGAATCAGGTTCGTTCCCACTTAAATTCATTGTTAGTATCATATACTATCAATATATTGAAAAAACCAGGGCTGCGGAGTCGTAAAATAAAATTTTCGACTCCGACTCCGACTCCGACTCCTTAAATTCAAATTTGGATTTCGACTCCGACTCCGACTCCAACTCCACTTAAACAAAAATTTCGACTCCGACTCCGAGCTCGAGCTCCACGCCAAAGCAAAAGTACGCAGTGACTGCGGCGACTCCGACTCCAGCAGTCAAATTCAAAATTTCGACTGCGGCTCCAGCTTAATACTTACAAAGTTACAACTAATACATTTTTGTTTCAAATGTACGCTTTTAGGCTTGCTCTTTTGAGAAAAAATATACCACTCCACACAATAAGATATAATATCAAATGTTAAACGGTAAAAATACCGTAAAAGAGATTTAGATATTGTAACAGATGTCATCCGCATAATTGTTCTCTACCCAGCCGCATTTGCATTCATATGAGATGTTTTTGCAGTTAGCAGAAAAGTATTCATTTATGAATTATGAGGACTAAATGTTCCTCAGCTTTCGCAACGCAAGATGTTCAGACTCGTTGGAATAGTGGTTAATTTTATTTCTAGAGAGGATGGGAGAAATAAATGAAGCTGTCTCCCATTATGCTTCCGAACAAACACAAAAGTGAAAGGCTTGACAGGTGATGGATAATACGATTTTAGGTAATTGTATTACTCTTCTTAAACAGTTTGAAGAGGTAACTAAGACTAATTATCTCAGAAAATTCTTGTTTGCTAGACGAGATTCCTCTAGTTGCAAAGCTGGGCTAAATGCTGCTATTAAAAGTGAGGGACTTTCAAGGTGACGAAGCACTAATGCTGGAATGGGATTATTGATTTCAAAATCATACAAGAACGATTACGCATCACAATATTAACTTTTCTGGATCCTAGATAAAATCAAATTTCTTGAACCACGTGTTTTCACAAAGGGTTAAAAAATTTATTTAGTGCCTATGTGATGAGAAATGCTGCTAAAGCCAAAAAAATTTCACCAGCCAATAAAAAGAAAAGATTGTAGAAACAGACACACATTTACTATCGTTGGCGAAAGATAGCAGCGATGAAAAGTCTTGTTCAGAGGTGTCAGGACTCTCTGTCATTGATCGAAGATTATCAAAAGCGAAAACTCTTGGAATCGGATAAGGATCCCATTGTTTTGATGGCGTGATAATTGTAAAGGATTTTCACATCTTGCAGAACTCGGCAGAGAATACTCAGCATGCCCTTCAATAAGTGTGGCTGGCGAGTATATTTCAGTATGATGCAGATCTCATTTACGAAGAAAGAGAATCAAGCTCTCCCTTTAAACTTTGGAGGCTCGGAAACTTTAGTTTTTAACATAATTTGAGAATTATTAATTTCCAAAGTATTATTCTACATATAATCTTTTTTTTTTTTCAAATGGGTTGATGCTGGGGAGATTGGTGGGGTGCAAAAAGAGTTGGGTCCACTTAGCTCTGAAATCTGGTAACACAGGT